>JASVWD011262693.1:0-28222 GCA_031763745.1 Pionus menstruus
GTCCAACCAGAACCACCGCTTCCTGCCGCAGCCAGATTGGTTAAACAACCGCTTCCTGCAAGCATTCCGAAGAAGCGAAGTAAGGTGTCGCGCCGATCCACAATCATTCGTGCTCCAATGTAGCAAGCACAGCGCCGACCACATCGCCGACAACCTGGAAGCTATGTGCGCCCAGCTTGTCCATCGTGTCGGACGCAGTATGCCAATAGGTGTGGTCTTGTGGTCCGTAATCGAAGTCGATCAGATCGATGGCGTTGACGCCGCGATCGACGAAGGGCATGTGGTCGTCGTCGATGGCGTTGGGCTGTCTTCGGAAATAAGCAGAGTCGCCCAGCTTCGCGGCAGCGGAGAAAACCAGATCGCGTAGTGATTGAGAGGAGTTGGCTTCGTTGCTGATGTCCAGATCCTTGTCGCCGATCATGTCCACGTTGACCAAAGCGCGAATGCGGGCAAGGGTTCCATCGGAGCCCCACTTTTCTGCCAGATGTCGGCTGCCATAAAGGCTGTCGGTCCCCGACCATTCGCCAACGGCTTCTTCGCCATCGAAGAACACGACCACGATGTCGTCCGCATGTGCTTGTCCTGCGAGCGAGCGAGCAAACTCGAGGAGGAAGCCGGTGGAGGAACCGCCATCGTTTGCGCCGACGAAATGAGTCATGGCGATCCGTTTGGTGTCGTAGTGGCCGGTGACCGCGATTATTTTGGCAGCGCTCCCGGCCGTTCCCCGGAAGCGTAGGAGCAGGTTGACCATCGGCACGGGGCCATTGGGAGTTTGACCGTTGAAGCTGTCCTCCTTCAGGTCGGCGCCCAGGGAGCGGAGTTGTCCTTCGAGCCAGGCACGTTCTCTCCCGATGGCTTCAGAGCCGGATGGACGTTCACCAAAGGCGGTGGCGCGGCGCGTATCGGCCAATGCGGCAGTGCCGCTGAAGCGATGGAGCTCCGCCGTGGCTGCGCTCGAATTTGCGGGAAAAAGCGTGGCTGCCGCCAGAAGAATGAAGAGCGGCCACCTCGGCCAAACAGGGCATTTAATTGCGACTTCTTTTGTCATGGAAATGCAAAACTGCTTAGGAAATCGAGAGTTTTTCCCGTCTATAAAAAAAAGGAACTGTTGTATTATGGCGGTACAACCTCAAAGAAATTTGGGATTGGACCCCCTTCAGGATAATGGAGTCACTTGGACAGAAGCTTCGCCAGGCACGCTTGCGCTCTGGTTTGAGCCTGCAACAGGTTTCTGAGCAGACCCGCATTACGCTTCGAACTCTGCAGGCGATTGAGGACGACGACGTTCAACAGGTTGGCTCGCGATTTTTCTATCTGAGTTTTGCGCGGCAATTCGCCCACTATCTGGGGCTGTCGCAAGATGAAGTAAGCACGGCAATAAATCAGGTTGCGGCGGTGTTACCGGCCCCGTTGATACCAGGAGAGAGTGGAACGCCGATGCCGCCTGGCTTGCCACCTTTGAAGCCTCGGCGCACGAAGAAGGCGCGCTGGATACTTTCTGCTGCGTCATTTGCGGCCATGTTGCTGTTGTGTTCAGGGATTTATTCGGTCTGGCAGACATCCCGCGGTGATTTGCGACGATCCGTTTTGCAAGCGTTTCACAGCAAAGCGGCGGACGTGAAAAAAGAAGGCCATGACGACGGGCAGAAATCCGTTGTGATCAGCAAGGCTGACGACGACGCAGCGATACCGGCAGTTTCACCTTCCCGGTCCGGGTTGCGTTTGGAAGTTTCGGCGGTTGAGAAATCCTGGTTGTCGGTTTCGGCGGATGGCAGACAAGTGTACAGCGGAATCCTGCAAACGTCCGAGACCAAGGAGTTGGAAGGTCAGCAGACTGCGCGAGTTCGAACCGGGAATGCCGGTGGAATTCAGGTGGTTTTCAACGGCAAGGCGATTGGGCCGCTGGGGCCAAAGGGCCAGGTAAGGACAGCCGTTTTCACGCGCGACCGTTACACGATCCTCGATCCAGCAAGTACAGGATTTGCGTTGTCGCAGATTTTGTTCAACTCCCCATGGAACCGGCTTTATTTGGCCCAGGGGAAGTAGCGACGCGGGATGATTTTTGCAGGCGGCGCTTTTGGCGTTCCATATGGATCAGTTCACGGCGGCGGCGTAGTTTGATGCCAGCGTCCACTTTGCCCCAAAACTGGCGGAAGTAGCCGATTGCGGAGATCAAGCTGAAGGCAACGACCACCCACATGGCAGCCATGGCGAAAGGCTGCAACTCGGCCCAGCGCGTGGATAGCAGGACGAGAACGATGCCGACGATTTGCGAGCCCATTTTGGTTTTGCCGAGTTCGCCGGCCTTGATGGTGTAGCCTTCGGCGGCGGCAATGCTGCGGAGACCGGAGACCGCGAATTCGCGGCCGATGATCAGGATAACGAGCCAGCCCGGAAGCAAGCGCGATTCGACCATGGAAATGAGTGCTGCGGAGACCAGAAGCTTGTCGGCAATGGGATCGAGCAGAGTGCCGACTGTCGTGACCTGCTTCCAGCGGCGGGCCAGGTAGCCGTCCAATAGATCGGTGATCGCAGCCGCCAGGAAGACAGCGAGTGCGAGAAAGTCATTCGCGACGATGGTTTTGGCGCCCCAATGGATGCGCAGGTTATGTTGAACCAGCGCGGCGACAAGCAGCGGCACCAGAAAGATGCGCATCAGCGTCAGCCCATTGGGTAAGTTCTTCAACCTCATCAGGATAAACCACTCTCCTGGGCTTGGGAGCGTACTTCAAGGCTCCGGTGCTGCTTTGCCGGTCGATTGTTCACCCATTGTTTAGAAGTCGATACGCGCGTCCAGCTGCAGGGTACGATTTGCTCCACCCAGAAGCAGCTGACCGAAGGCGCCATCACCGACCGAATTGTCGGTGAGGTAAGCGGCAGTTCGCTTGAACGGATTGGTCATGGTCATACCGAGCCGGAAGTTGGCTTTTTCGCGAAAGAAGGGGAAGGCCTTGGAGGCACGAACAGATTCATTCAGCGTCATGGGGCCGCGTATGTTTAGATTTCTGGGAGCGGTTCCTATACGCAGGGGCGTTCCACTGCTGCTGAGCGGCTGGACAGCGAAGGCGTCCGGATTCAACCATTGCACGGGCTCGCTGTAGTCGAGTTTCAAGGATGCAATGGAGCTTAGGGTTTGTTTGGCATCGCCGACCAGGTCGGGGCGGATCTGGCCAAAACCAGCCGGAACCGAATAGGCATTGGAGTTGACTGCAATTGGGAAGCCGGATGCGTAGTTTTGGATGCCTGATATTTGCCAGCCACCCACGATGTAGTTGGCCCAGTGCAAGTCTACCTTGTGGCCATGGCCGACCGGCACATCGTAATTCCAGGTCAGCTTGAAGTTGTTCGGCTGATTGAAGGAAGCGAGGCTATATTCCAACCGGCGATGGAACCAATCCTGTGGCGTAGTGGCGGCAACGGTGCCGCCGTTGTTGTCCTGATAGCCCATGACTTTGGACCTAGTGTAAGCGGCAAGAAAGCCGAAGCCATTTGTTAGATGCTTGGTCAGCGTGACCTGGAGCGAGTTGTAGTTGGAGCTGGTGTTGTAGGCGTAGAAGTCGTTGACCGAATAATATTGCGGATAGGGCAACAGAGCTTGGGCCACCGTGTTGTCGGTGGGAAAGCTGGAGTAGGGCAAGTACTGAGGATGCTGCGCAACCTGTTCGGTCAAGGTATCGCCTAAGGCCAGGTCTTGCACCGGCAGAATATTGAACTGGTTGAAACCCCATAGGCGCGTTCCGTGGTTGCCAACGTAGGCTGCCTCAAGGACAGTCTGCAACGGCAGTAGATATTGAAGGCTCACGTTGTAGTTTTGCGTGTAGCCAGGGCGGTTGGCATCCGGTGAAACGGTCTGGCTGGCATTGAAATGGGCGTTTGCCGGATCGGTGTCGGGCAGAGGAGACGCCAAGCTGGGAAACGGTTGGCTCAGGTAAATGGATGGATCCAGCGCAAAGCCAGTCGAGCTGGTTCCGGCAGCGACGTTGATGTTGGCGTTGTAGCCGGTGGTGAATCCTCCATAACCCCAGTTGTTCGTGGTTGGCGGCGTATTCATCATGGCGTAGCCTGCCCGAACAACCATATGGTCATTTACCCGATACGCTACGCCAAAGCGAGGACCGATCTCGCCCCAATAGGTGTCGGTGGGTCTGTTCTTGAAAACCAACGCGCCAGGACGATTGTCAGCGGCCGGGTCGGGTTGAGAAAGGTCGAGGTACGAGATGCGATTGGTTCGTTCGAAGAACGGCGAGATGATTTCCCAGCGGAAGCCGGCGTTGATCGTCAAGCGCGGAGTCACCTTGAAATCGTCCTGAATCCAGAGCGCATGATAGGGAGCCCGGTAACCATCGCTTAGGCCTGCGACCGTGTTCGTAGCGTTGTTGACTGCTCCGAGCAGAAAGCTGGCGAATGCGTTGCCGGTTTGCGATGTGTAGTCGGGTAACGCGGTTTGATCGGGACTGAAGTTAAAGGTTCCGGAGCCGGAAAAATTCTGCTCGTTGTAGAAGTAACGTGTGTATTGATAGCCGAAGTGCACCGTATGCTTGCCGGACACCTTGGTTGCTTCATCCTTCAGAACTTCGCTGCCATTGGCGCTAGCCCCAAAGGTTCCGACTCCGATTTTTACGATGGTTCCGCCCTGCCAGTCTTGTCCCGTGAAATTGAAATTGGGAAATGCCGTAGCCGAGGTGTTCTGGATGCCGATTTGGGAAGCCCAATCCTGGTTGAGCGTAGCGAGAGGCGCGCCGTTCTGATTGAGAAAACGGTTGTAGCCGATTGCGAAGTTGTTGACCAGAGTTGGGGTGATGGTTGATGTGAAGTTCAAGCGGGCCATCTGGCTAGGCGTGACCTGGTCTTGCCAGTTGCTGGTGGGCAAGCCGGGCACGGGCAAATAGGCATTACCGGAACTGGTGTTGTTGCGCTGACGGTAGCCATCGTTGAAGTAAAACGAGACGCGGTGCTTGTCCGTGATGATCTGATCTACCTTGATGGCGAAGATGTGTTCGTCGAAAAACGGCTGACCCGAACTGAGCGCCGGAGTATTAAGAAAAAGGGAATTGGTGGTTGGTGCTTGCAAACCAACGTTCAGAATGGCAGCAGCTACACCGTCGATACGGTTAGTTGGAATGATATTTCCCGGAAAGGGATTTCTGATGACCTTGCCATTGGGAGCGAGGGCCGTGGTGCTGGGGTCATAAATAGAACCGGAGATCACGGGACGGCCGAGTCCGTCCGTTCCCACCGTTGTTCCAGCCGCGGGGTGGTTGGTGAGAGTGGGATTCAGCATCTGCGAGAAATCGCCACTTCGATACGTAGTTGGGGATAAGGTAACGAAGCCGTTCACGTTTTCCTGATTGCGTTTGTCATGTTCGAAGTTGACAAACCAAAAGGTTCGATTGCGGCCATCGTAAAGCTTGGGGATGATGACGGGGCCGCCTGCAGCAAAGCCCCAATTGTTGTCCCGATAGCGCGCTGCGGGCAGGCCGTTCTGACCGAGAGAAACGGCGTTGAAGGCTTCGTTCTGCAGATAGTCGAAGGCTGCTCCGTGGAGGGCGTTGGTTCCTGACTTGATGCTGTAGTTTGCCACGGCGGTTTGACCACCGTTGTACTGGGCGCTCACGGCTCCCGTTTGCAACTTGAAGTCACCGATGGCATCAAGTGAGGGGCTCATCTCATTGTTGTTACCGCCCGATAGATCGGCGCGTCCCAGTGCGATGCCGTCGATGAGGATTTCATGGGAGTACTGCTGGCCGCCATTGATTGAGCCTTGGAAGGTGCTTCCTGTTGTGCCGGGGAGACTGTCGAAGATGAACTCCTGGATCTGGCGCTGACCGTCACTTGTGACGATGGGCCAAGCCTTAAATTCTTTCTGGTTGATGTATTGACCCATCTCCGCCGTGCCGGCTTCCAACAAGGGAGGCGTGGCGCTCACTGTGACGTTGTCGGATGTTTGACCGACATGCAGATCGATGTTGACGGTCAGGGTTTGCGCAGCACGAAGAACCACATTGGCAGCTGTGGATGTTTCGAAGCCGGGCATGCTGACGCGGAGTGTGTAGGTGCCTTCGGGGAGGTAAGGGATGGTGTAGGCTCCCGCAGATGTTGTCGTCGTGCGGTTTTCCTGTTGGTTCTCGTTGTTGATGGCGACAACTACGGCGCCAGGTACTTCAGCGCCGCTGGTGTCGAGCACTGTTCCGTTGAGAGTGCCGACAGCCTGACCCCAGCAAGACGCTGTGGCGAGGAGGAAAAGGCAGAAGACTGGGAGAATCGAGACGAGTTTGCAGCGCACCGTACCATCCTTTGGTCTGGCTAGGTTTATTGCTACTTGGGTCCTAGTAGATTGCAGTTAGGTATATCACAGACGTTTTACGGGAGTCAATTTGGGCTCGAGAGAGGGGATGGTAGTGGGTCAGTTTGAGCATTAGAAAGAATTTCTTTTCATGTGCCATAATCTTCGTCCGTGGATGACCTGCCAGACTCGGACCTTAGTCGTCAACCACAAGAATCTATCTCAGGAAATAGCGGACTAAACAAACCTCGATCATCATCACTCTCTGCCAAGGTTTTTCTTGGACTCAAGATTCGGATCATTCGGTTTTGGGATTGGAGTGCAAAGTGGCCGTGGCTTTCGATTGCTGGGTCAGCGGCGTTAGGAGCCATGACACGCATGGGTGAATATATTGTGACCGTTGTCCTGCTGTTTGTCGCTTCCTTTGCAGCAATATCTAAGCTGGCTCATTCGGAAGGCATGACTGGCGCTGCCCCTTGGGAAGGAAAAGGCCTGAAAGCTCTTGGGATCACGTTCACACTGATCTTCTTTGCATATATGACTGTCATCACTACCTTGAACCTATGCGGGATGACAGCTGGTCTAATTTACCCCGCTTGATGGCTTTGTTCTCAAATTCAGGCAGTCCGGCTGCAAAGCTAAGACCTGTTTTGCCCTCATTTCCAGAACCTACAAAGAATTTCAAGGCAGAAGACGGTCCAAACACACGCTCACATCAGCGAACACTAGTGAATCAAGTTTTCGATTTAGCCGATGAGATCGAAAACATCGCTGATGATTACAAGAAACAGATCCAAGCGGAGAGCGACAAGCAGGATGCCTTCGCTCTACAGCATCCAGATTTGGCGGGGCGCGAACTGATTTCTACGAACGTTCGAGAAGAAGAAATACGGGAGTATGAACGCGCTCGGTACGACAAGCAATGCAAGCAGAAAGCACTTGATCTAAGGGAGAAGATGCTGGAGCGGATACCAGATATTCCGCTTTACAATCAGCCAACGTCTCAAACTCACTGGCAGTACGAACGTCCCTTCAACGGACCGGGCTTCCAATCAGTAGCAGAGAACCTAAGAATGCTAGCAAGGGTTTATCAAAACAAAACCCGGAATCATCAGCATTGAAGGACAGCTCGAGCATCCAGCTGGTAATAACAAGCGAATCATGCTGCCAGCTAACCGTTATACAAATACTCGTTTGGTAGAACGTTTAAACTTCTCATCTCATTACATTTCGGATCGCCATGACGCACGACCCACAAGACGAAAGCAAAGCACTTTCGTCTTGTGGGTCAATTTAATGTAGAATATCCGACATGTTTGCTGAGTCGGCTAAAGAAGTTGTCGCCGTCACAACTTACTCTAGGCCTCAGGATGTTCACTTGCACTGTATGAAAATCCTGTGTACTTTCGCTTACCTTGCAGGAGAAGAATCGAGAAGCCAACAGAGGCGCTACAGCGCTTCTTTGGCCGAATGGGTTCCCCGCTCCTTAGACTGAAACCTAAGCAACCGTGGTTAGGTGAGCTTCAATGAACACCTAGCCATCTCAATTGACGTGTTCCCTCACCGAATTAGGCCGAGGATTGCATCGATTGTTCTAGCAGTTCTGGTCGTTCTTTGTGCTTGAGCGGCTTCGGCATTACTTTGGTGTGTAGACTCTACACGCTTGTCAAGGTACGGTCAACCTAGCCTGACCCACAATCAAAGGCCTTTGCAGGTTTGTTTGAGCGGACAGATTGCTTCTGAATTCTGTTTTGTTTTAGGCCCTTGCTTGTTGGGAACGTTCTTCGTCGAGTACGGATTTCACGATGCCGCCGAGTTTGAGAAATTCGTCGAAGTCGAGCGGCTTTTTGAAGTAGTGCGGGGTGAACATCTTTACGCGGCTGCGATCGGAGGGCGAGTCGGATGAGGTGACGATCACGGCCGGCACCGTCCGCAAGACACTCCCGTTCCATCGCTCCAGGATTTCGTGGCCGGAGTGAAACGGCAGATTTAAATCGAGGATCAACAGGTCTGGCATCGTGGCGGCGGCTTCGATGTAGGCGATTGCTTGCCTGCCGTCAGACAAAACTTCCAGAACCGCTACAATACCGACTTCTTCAATCGCCAGCTTGAACGCCCAGATATCAGACGGATTGTCTTCAACTAGCAGAATGCTGATTTGCTTTGGCATCGACCACCATTTCCCGGGGAACAGTGAAGAAAAAGGTTGAGCCAGTTTGCCCGTCGCTCTCCACCCAAACAGAGCCTTTTCGCTTCTCGATCAATCGCTGCACGATGGCAAGACCGATTCCCGTTCCTGTTTGATCCCGATTATCAAGGCGGCGAAACACACGAAAAATTTCTTGATGGTACTGGGCGGAGATCCCGATGCCATTGTCCTGGACCCAAAACGTGGGCAACGAACCAGCCGAGTGATTTCGGCAAACGCCGATCCGCAGATGCGGTGCGACGCCGGGCTTCCGATAGCGAATAGCGTTGCTGATCAGGTTGCTATAAACCTGTTGAATTTGCGAGTCTGGAAAAAGTAGCCAAGGCAGTTGGTCAACCTCAATAACCGCCTTGGTTTGTTCTAGTACAGGGTGTAGATCGTGTTGCACATTGGCGATGACTTGATTGACATCGACGGGCTGCAAAGCAACCTCATCCGCAGTTGAAGCGCGGGAATAGGCCAGCAAATCGCGGATGAGATTGCTCAAGCGTTTCGAGCCGTTCATCACGTAATCGAGATGTTCCTTGGCTGGGCCTGTCAGTTGATTTTCGAAGAATTTGGCCAGGTACTGGCTATGCAGCGCAACGTTGCGGACAGGCTCCTGCAGATCATGTGAGGCCGCGTAGACAAACTGCTGCAGATCTTGGTTGGCGGCACGAAGCTGCTGCTCGGACAGCTTCAGCGCCGCTTCCGAGCGAATGCGATCGGTCACGTCCCGTTGTACAGCGAGCCATTTGATGGGAACTCCGGCCCGGTCATGAACTGGAGTGATGCGCCACTCCACTTCGTATTCGCTGCCGTCCTTGCGATAGTTAGTGGTTTGGCCGTGAAAGGATTGTCCGGTTTTCAAGTCTTCGGGAACGCGGCTGACAAGGGCCTGATCGGTTTTCGGCCCTTGCAGGATGCGAGGAGTTTGACCAATGATTTCCGCGGCGTTGTATTGAGTCATCCGGGTAAAAGCCGGATTGACGAACTCGATGCGCGGACCGGGGTACTGAAGCTGATATTCCGTGATGAGGATTGCGTCGTTGGCAGACTCAATCGCCGCTTGCAGAAGAAGACGTGTCTCTTCCGATCGGTCCGGATCATCGTAGATGTTCATCTAGCTAGGGGCGCTTCTTCAGTAGAGCACTGTTCCTTTCAGAAGACAGTTGTCTTCCTGGCGATGTGGGTAGAGTATTCGGTTGTTGGCAAGCTCCGTTAGCAGGAAAGGTCAGTGAGAGCCTGGTGCAGGTGGTCGAGGCGGGATTTGATATGCGACAGCGATCCTGGACTCATTTTCCTTGAAGTTACTTTTTGCCTGACGTTGTCGTGGATTCTTTGGGCGTTCTGCAGATTGCGTGATGCTCCGAGAAGGCCAATGATTGTTTTCATTGGCAGGCAATCATCAATTTGCTGCCTACGAGGAATACCGTCAGATGCGCCCGAGTGTTCTGCGAGAGCCAGACCTTCGCTTCCGCGTTGTGGAAGTTTCTTCGGTGGACAGAGATCAGGTGAAAGCCTGGGGCGAGACCGGAGAATCCTGCTTTCCCGTCTTCGTTCGAGATACCCAATGGCCGTGCTCGTTCTGGTGAGGGAACTTGCCGCTTCATCCAGACCGTTGCTCCGCCAACCGGTTTTTTGTCACCCCATGTGACTACGTCAAGCTGCAGTTGCGGGGACTTGGCTGCCGTTGTTCGACCGTAGCTCACTTCGAATTCAGGCGGGCAGTCAGGCTCCGCAAGATGGAAGTGAATGGGTGTATCGAGGACCGTTTGCGGCTCTTGTCCCATCGTCAAAGCTTGAGCCACGGATTGGAAGGATGAGGCTTCGGCAGACAGCTCATACGGACCGGGAGAGATGTTTTGGAACAGAAAATCTCCGTGGTCGTCAGTCCTTGTTTCCCGAACGTTTTGGAACGAGTACAAGATGATTCTTGCGTTTGAAACGGGATCTGCAACCTCCCCGTTCGGACGTTCGAAATCTGCAGTGCCGCGTATCGTTCCGGCAGATGTCGTCCAGGGCAGGGCAAACATGGCGGATAAGGTCCCGAGACAGGAAACAAAGGCGAGAAGGTTCCGCCTCCATCGAACAAGAAACATAATGGCTCCTGCCTCCCGATGCGCTCAATCCATGGACAGCATACCCATTCGCAAGGAGAAGCTTCAACGCCACGTTTGAATTCAGGCTGCTTGCGATGCCATAACCGGCACCGGGCTCTTCCATCTTGCGCTGAGTAACCTTGAGATAGAGAGGCAGATACGAAGCATGGCTGGGAAGCTGGATGGAAAGATAGCCCTGGTTACGGGAGGAAGCTCGGGTATTGGGCTGGCAACAGCGAAGGAATTTATCGAGCAAGGTGCTTTTGTGTATGTCACGGGCCGGAGGCAGGCGGAACTCCAGGTTGCGGCGGAACAGTTAGGACCACAGGCGAAGGCGATTGTGGCCGATGCCGCCAAGCTGGCAGATCTGGATCGGCTGTATGACCAGATCCGGCAAGAGCGAGGCCGCATTGATGTTCTGTTTGTCAACGCTGGTGGAGGGTCATTCGCGCCCTTGGGGCAGATCACTGAAGAGCAGTATGACCAGACTTTCAACACCAACGTCAAAGGTGTTTTGTTCACTGTTCAGAAGGCCTTGCCCTTGATTCCGAACGGCGCAGCGATTGTGCTGAATGCCTCCATTGTTTCGATTCAAGGAGTGCCGAGCTTGAGTGTGTATTCGGCTACCAAGGCTGCGGTGCGATCGTTCGCAAGAGGTTGGACCAACGACTTGAAAGACCGGGAAATCAGAATCAATGTGGTGAGCCCTGGCCCGGTCGACACACCGGGACTGAGCGGGTTGGCCCAAACAGAAGAGCAGAAACAGGCACTCTATGCGCAGCTAGCTTCACAGGTACCCCTTCGTCGCGTGGGCCGGCCGGAGGAGATTGCAAAGGCGGTGGTGTTTCTTGCTTCTGATGATGCAAGTTATGTAGCAGGTATTGAGATGTTTGTGGACGGAGGCACCGTTCAGGTGTGAGGTTGATGTCGAGAATCCGGGTAGGATGCGACAGCCTGTCCTAGCTACGACGGTCCTGTTACTCGGCTTCGGTATTGAGAGGCTAGGGATCGCACAGGAAAGAGCCGACCCCGCCACGACCGTAGCCCAAGCCAATGCATTCCTGCAGGCTGGAAAGACCCCTGAAGCAATAGCTCTTTATCGCAAGCTGGTTGCGGAGATGCCGGATCAGCCTTCCTTGCGGGCCAATCTGATTGTGGCGTTGTTCAAAGCGGAAAGCTGGCAGGACGTGGTGGCGCAGTGCGAGATGCTTGCGAAGGTTGACCGCGACTCGTTTCCGGCCGCATTGTTTCTGGGTGCTGCGCTTTTGAAATTGGGACGCGCCCAGCAAGCGGAAGAGCATCTGCGCAAAGCCGTGGCAGTGCGGCCCCAAGATGCCAATGCGCGCTTGTTTCTGGCGGACGCGTTTGCAGCTTTGAACCGGCCGGGAGAGGCTGTTCCCCAGTATGCGAGATTGACGGAACTTTTGCCGCAGCTGCCACAAGGATGGTATGGACTGAGCCGTGCCTATCGGCAACTTGCGGTTGAGCTGCAAAGGCAGCTTGTGCAGCGAAAGCCGGATGGGGCCGAGGCGGTAGCGCTGGCGGCTGATTACGATCTGGACGCGGACCGAGTTCTGAGAGCGTTCACTCACCTGCAGCAAGCCATGCGGATGCAGCCGAGTGTTCACGGGCTGCACGCAAAACTGGCAGCCGTTTACGCAATGACGGGCCATCCAGACTGGGCCGAGACAGAGCGCCTTCGGGCAGAAGCCGACAAGCCTTCTTGCGATGTGCCGGACGACGTAGAGTGTTCCGTCGTTCAAGGTCGTTTGACGGAAGCGTCGGCCGAGTCCCGGCAACGATCTTCGGATTTGTACTGGCAAGCGCAAGCAGATCGAGAACTGGCCCAACGCGCGGATGCCACCCTTCACTCGCTTCCTTCTTCGAAGGAGAGTTACCAAGCAGATGCGGTTCGGGAGGAGGACCGTGGCCAGTATCCACAAGCTGCCGCGGCTTGGAGAAGTGCCCTGCAAATGGACCCCCGCAACGAGGAGCTGGAGCGCAGTCTGATCCTGGCTCAGTGCAGAAGCAATGATTGCGTGTCGGCCATGCCGTCCTTAAAACGGGAGCTGGAGGAACATCCTGCATCGGCAGATTGGAATTATCTATATGGCCTGGCATTGGTCACCGATCGACAACCTGCTCTGGCGATTCCGTTTCTGGCAAAGGCGCTTCAGCTGCAGCCGGACTTTGCGGCGGCACGAGGTGTTCGGGGAGAAGCATTTCTGGAGTGTGGCAAGCCGCTCCAAGCGATTGCCGATTTGAAGGCGGCCTTGGCCGGTGCTGACGATGATGACGACCAGGATGGAAGGCGCCATTATCAGCTGATGCGAGCTTATCGGGAGGCGGGCGATGCGGTGCACGCAACCGAGGTGTCACGCCGCTACCAGGACATTTTGCGGAGCCGGGAGTCCTTCCAGTCGGTTTCTGAGATCACGCCGCCATAGGTTCGTGCGGTTCAAGTGGCCGGTTCACGGACTTCCAATAGGCGATTGGTTCGAACGCTTGGCAGCTTCTGCCTTCTTCCACTTGGCCAAAAGATTTCTATGTCGACGTGTTCCGCGGTTCCGGTCCCAAAGTGAAGGGGAACATCGCTCGAAGAGGCGTACCCGGATGTCGATGTTTGTGTGTTCCATTGTGATCCCACTCGCATTTTGGCCCCGATGCCATCGCGATTACTGCGTACGCCAACAAGTTTGATGTCGAGCCAAGTATTGGTGTTGGCAGATGTGTTGAGCCACAGCTCAGCCCGTTTTCCTATGAGGCTGACCGCCGCATCTGTTTTGCCGTCGTTGTCCAAATCTGCCAGGACGGCACCGCGATGGACAGCAGGCGTTTGAAAGTCCTTTCCAGCATCCAAGCTGACATCTTCAAACGTGTGATGACCGGTGTTGAGGAAGACGGCATTCGGTTGTTCATAGGTGGTTGCTTCGAAGGCTGCGACTGTATCGTTGACGTGGGAGCCAGTGACAAACAGGTCCTTCCAGCCATCATTGTTCAGGTCCGCCAGGGTAATACTCCAGCCACTGCGGCGGTTGGTAAGAGAAGCAAGATGGCTTTTGTAGGTTGCTTCCGTGAAGACGCCGCGAGCTGCATTTTGAAAGAGCGGGAACGTTTCTCCGGCCAAGGCAGCGACAGCAATGTCAGGAAGGCCATCGTTATCGTAGTCGCGGAAATCAGAACCCATACCAGAGATGTCCTTGCCGTGTTCCGGCAGGGCGACGCCGGACTCTAGGGCCGTTTCCGCGAAGGCTCCGTTTCCGAGATTGTGGAAAAGGAAGTTTGGTGTTTTGTCGTTCGCGACGAAGGCATCAGTCCAGCCGTCATTGTCGTAATCAGCAAAAGAAACGCTCATGCCTTTGCCTACATGTGACGAGATGCCGGCCTGCACCGAGACGTCTTCGAAGGTGCCATTCCCTCGATTTTTGTAGAGGGTATTTGGAAGGCCCTTGTAGAAATGAGGAGGACAATAAGCGCGGGCGCCTTTGGGGTCACCGCAGAACAAGTGAGTATCGGGCGACCAATCGAGATAGTTGACGACGAACAAGTCGAGCAGTCCGTCGTTGTTGAAGTCGAACCAACCGCCACCGACGGACCAGACGTTTGAAGCGATGCCGGCTTGGGCAGTTACCTCCTTGAAGGTGCCATTTCCTTCGTTACGGTAGAGATGATTGGAGCGCACGCCTGCGACGAAGAGATCAGGGTGGCCGTCATTGTCGAAATCGGCAGCGGCAACGCCAATCGAGTAACCTGCGCCTGCTAAGCCAGCCTGCTCCGTCATGTCGCGAAAGTGCATGCCACCGAGGTTGCGATACAAGCGATTGTGGAACTGTGCAATGGATTTGTCGAGCGAGGGAACGGCCGCTCCGTTGGCAAAGAACAGATCGATCAGGCCGTCGCCGTCATAGTCAAAGGCAGCGACACCACCGGGCATGGCTTCGATGATCTGCTTTTCGGCTGTTCGGGCGTTTTCCAGTTTGAAATCGATGGAGGCGGAAGTGGCTACGTTTTTGAATTGGATTGGGGAGGGGCTAGTGTCAACGAGGAGCAGGGCAGTGAGGAACAGGGTGATGGCTGCAGAAAGATGAGCGAGGACGGCCAAGGTTCATCTTCGCTCACGAGGTGCATTGGCTTTGACGAGACGAAATTTTGCCAAGGTTGCAGTGGCTTTGTCCTGCTTGCCGGTTCGTTTGTAGATTTCAGCAAGCAGGTAGAGAGGTTCAGGATATGCGGGATCAAGCGATGCGGAGCGTTCCAGCCAATTGATGCTGAGATCATCGCGGCCTAAGCGTTCCAGAGCTTTTCCACCCAGGTAGAAGTTTCGCGCTGAAGTTGGGTTGCGATCGGCAGCTTCGGAGGCGGCCGCCCAGGCTCGTTCCACATCGCCGTTCTGGAGCAGTATGTCGGCAAGATTGGCATAGGGCCAATCATAGGAAGTGCCTTGTGCTTTCGAGAGCTTGATTGCGGTGAGAAAGTAGCGCTGTGCTTTCTCCGGCTCTCCCAGTGCCTGGAAGCAAAGACCAAGATTGTCGTAAGCCTTGAAAGATTGACTGTCCAGCTTGAGGACGCGCTGGAATTGGCCCATCGCCTGATCGATGCGGCCGCTGCCGTAGTAGATGCGACCGAGCATGTAGGCGGCGTCCGCGTCGTTGGGATGCGTTTCCAATAAGGAGAGCAGAGTTTGAATGGCCCCCTCGGATTGACCTAACAGGTATTCGACGTTGCCTTTGATTTTGAGGGCGAACGTGTTCTTCGGCTGTTGTTCCAGAATCTGCCTGGCGGTTTGGAGTGCTTCAGCAAATTGCTGTGCCATGAAATAGGCGTTTGCGAGAGTTTCTTTGCCTGACAGAGAGGCGGGTTCGAGGGTGAGAAAGCGGTTGGCTGTTTCGATGGATTCTCTTCCGGAATGTTTTCTTGCATAAGCTTCGGAAAGTTGGAGCAGGAGATTGTGGTTTGCAGGGCAGAACTTCCAGGCTTGTTCGAAGCTGTGTGCGGCGCGATCAAATTCACTCGTTGCGAAGGCTCGTTCACCGGCGACTCGCGCCATGTCGCTTTGCACTTTGTCGCAGGGTCCGGCTGTGGTGTTCGGAGCAGCAGCAGTTAGGAGCAGGAGAAGGGCCAACACGCGCGAATGCTCCGTTTCACTGGATCACTAGAATAACAGCGGCAAGACACAGTTCGAAGCGCTGGGATACGATAGCCGATCATGCGACGTGTTCTTTTGCTGCTGGCTGCTGCGAACCTCGGTTGTGCGGCGGCCACCTTTTATGTGGACTCTGTTCATGGACAGGACGGTGCAAGCGGGACTTCGCTGCAGGCGGCCTGGCAGACTCTCCAGCGGGTGAATACGGCCAAGTTGCAGCCCGGCGACAAGGTGCTGTTCAAGGCGGGCGGCGCTTGGAGCGGCCAACTTGTTCCCCAGCTGAGCGGAAAGACCTTCGGCGGTGCGCCCATTGTCATTGATCGTTTTGGAGAAGGCGCCAAGCCAAGGATTGAGACGGCGGGGCGAGCCGAGGATGCCGTACGGCTTTATAACGTTCAGAACATTGAGGTGCGGAATCTCGAGGTCACAAACCATGGCGAGAAAGCGGCAGTGCGGCGCGGCGTGCATATTGTGTTGGACAACTTCGGTACCGCACGACATATTGTCCTTCGCGATTTGTACATACATGATGTGAACGGTTCGAATGGACATGGCGGCGACCACAAAGATAATGGCGGCATCATCTTTCGCACCATTGGCAATCGTGTTCCGAGTCGTTTCGACGATCTGGTGATTGAGCGCAATCTGATACGGACGGTGGACCGGTCCGCGATTGCTGCCGACAGTTATCATGCGCACCGCACGCGCTGGTTTCCCAGTTTGCACGTGGTCATTCGCGATAACTACGTCGATGACGTGGGAGGCGATGGGATTGTTCCCTGGGCAACCGACCACGCTGTCGTCGAGCACAACATCGCTCGCAACTGCAACAGGCGAGCTGGTAGCTACAACGCCGGAATCTGGCCCTGGAGCACGGATGATTCTTTGTTTCAGCTGAATGAGGCGTCACTGACGCGGACCACACTCGATGGCGAGGGGTTTGATTCGGACTATAACTCGCGAGGCACGCTGTTCCAATACAACTACAGTCACGACAATGAGGGCGGCTTTATGCTCATCTGCACGCCCGGGGAGCGAAAGCGGGACGAGAATGTGGGCAATGTGGGAACGATCATTCGGCACAACATCAGCCGTAACGATCGAACGCGGGCTTTTCACTTGAGTGGTGGCGAGCATACCGTCGTTGACGACAACGTGATCTATGTAGGACCTGGACTGGAGACTCAGATGCTTGCGGTTACCAGCTGGCAGGGTTGGGCATCCGATGCGCTGTTTCGCAATAACGTGTTCTGGGTGTTAGGCAAGACAACTTACGGACATGAGGTGAAGCGTAACGAGGATGGGACTTACAATCTTGCACCGGGATGGGGACCGGCACGGGACGTTGTATTTAGCGGAAACCGCTATTTAGGCGAGCAGAACAATCGTCCTCCGGATGCTCACGGCAATGTGTCACAAGGAAAAGCAATACCTGAATGGGATTGGTCGGGGCCGGTGTTTGATCCATCGCATCCGGAGGAGTTCGATCATTTTATGACGGCTCACCGGCGTTGGCTGGAGGAGTTGTTTCGCAAGCAGTTTGGCCAGCCCATTCAATTGGGACGCGGCCAATCCTGATCGAAACGGACCATGCCGATGACAACCTGGAAAAAGAGCTTGGCAGTCCTTCCTTTGATTGTCTTCAGTGTTCTTCCGGCCGTTCAGCGAGGTTCGGATAAGCAGGTAGAGATCCTGGGGCCGGGCGGAGGTGGGGCCATGTTTCATCCCACTATTAGTCCTCACGATTCGAAGACAGTCTTGGTGTCGTGCGACATGACGGGATCGTACATCTCGCATGATGGGGGCGAATCCTGGCGCATGTTCAATCTGCGGGGGACGACGCGGTTTTTTGCGTTTGACCCTCACAACGCCGATGTAATTTATGCAGGCGTGACTGGATTGTGGCGAAGTGGCAACGCCGGGAAGACTTGGGAACTGCGGTATCCGGCACCGTCGTTGCTGGCCGGCTTCAGCATGGGATCCGATCATGCAGACGAGACACTTGTGGCCAAGCCGGACCCGTTGGGGCGCATCACGGCATTTGCGGTGGACGCAACGGATTCACAGGTGTTGTATGCGGCTGCCGGCCCGCCCAAGCATCCGGCCTTGTTTGTGTCGCGAGACTCCGGTCAAAGCTGGACCCTTCTTCGTTCCTTACCGGAGGCGACTTCGAAGATGTGGAGCGTTCCAGCTGACAAGTCTTCACCCGGTCGGCTATACCTTGCGGCTGCGCATTCGATTTCAGTAGTGCACGGTGATGCCATTGCCACCTTTGCCATGCCTGGTGCGGAGCCAATGACGGACATGTCGCTGGGAATGACGAGCGAGGGTGGAATCAACCTGTTCGCTGTTGCAGGCACGAAGGCCTTCCGATCCGGCGATGGCGGGCGAAGCTGGCAGGAATGCAGCGTCCCGGGCGGCAAGTGGAATGTGTCCGCGATCGCAACCAGCCTTCGGCATGGGCAGATTGCCTACCTGTCTTACAGCGAGTTGCGGATGGATGGTCAATCTTGGATGGGGGTGGCCAAGACGGAGGACGGTGGCCGTCACTGGCAGTTGATTTGGAAGCAAGCCGGGGCTGAGATCGCGGCCGTTCGCGATGCCTGGATCACGCCGACGCTGGGACCTGAATGGGGCGGCAATCCATTGATGCTTGGGGTTGCAGACCAGAATCCAGCGCTTTGTTATGCGACAGACTTGGGGCGGACGCTGCGGACCAGCGATGGTGGGAAAAGCTGGCAAGCCGTCTATTCGCGGCGGATGGCAGGAGCGGGCTGGCGCAGTACAGGACTTGATGTCACCACTACCTATGGTGTTCATTTCGATCCCTTCAACCCGAAGCGTCAGTTCATCAGCTACACAGACATTGGATTGTTTCGCTCCGAAGATGGCGGCCTTTCGTGGAGCAGTTCCATCAGCGGGGTGCCGCGGCGATGGTGGAACACGACTTACTGGGTTGAATTCGATCCGAAGGTGCGGGGCCGCATGTGGAGCGCCAATAGCTATACGCATGATCTGCCGCGTCCGAAGATGTGGCGACACAATAGCCCAGCGACATATCTAGGTGGAGTTTGCCGCAGCGATGATGGCGGCCACACGTGGACCTTATGTAGCGATGCCAGCCATGGATTGCCGGAAAGTGCGGTGACGCATATCGTACTCGATTCCAAGAGTTCGGCTGAACGACGCACGCTGTATGCTGCTGCGTTTGGCCGCGGTGTTTACAAGAGCGTAGACGGTGGCTTGCATTGGCAGCCGAAGAACAACGGGATTCGGGGAGCCGAGCCGTTTGTGTGGAGGCTTGTGTGCACAGCGCAAGGGACCTTGTATGCCGTGGTGGCGCGGCGGTCCGAGGACGGCCGCATAGGAGACAAAGATGATGGGGCGTTGTACCGCTCCGATGACGGTGCGGCGACATGGACTGCGATTGCGCTGCCTGCCGGAGTGAATGGGCCCAATGGGCTGGCGGTAGACAAACGATTTCCGAATCATCTTTACCTGGCAGCTTGGGCGAGAGCCATAGGTCCGCATGGGCAAGGTGGCGGGGTGTACGCATCGGAGGATGGCGGTCGAAGCTGGCAATCCGTGCTGTCAGCGGACCAGCATGTTTACGATGTGACGATTGATGAGAGGAATTCAGATGTGATGTACGCGGCGGGGTTCGAATCGGCAGCTTGGCGGTCGGCCGATGCGGGCAAGCATTGGAACAGAGTGGCTGCGTTTCATTTCAAGTGGGGACATCGTGTGGTTCCGGATCCAGCCGACCAAAGACGGGTGTACATCACCACGTTTGGTGGAAGTGTGTGGCATGGACCGGCGGATTCCACGCGCGATTCTGCCCATGAGGATATTGAAACGCCCGCTATGAGGGAGTGAGTGCTGTTCAATCCAAAGCCGCCCTTGATGCGGTTGCGGAGGCGCATGCGGCAGGCGACTACAATTCGTGGAGATGATGTTTTCACGCCGATCATTCACGAAGGCTGCTTTTACGGGTGTTTGTGCGCCGCTGGTTTCTGTTCTGGGCGGGGCTTCTTTACCCGGTACTGCCACGGATGACCAGCAGAGCAGTACGTCCGCGACGGATCTGACGCAGTTTGTCAACATTCGTGTGGGGACCGGGGGACATGGGCACACGTTTCCGGGCGCGGTGCTGCCGTTCGGCGGTGTTCAGTTATCTCCCGACACTTACACCAAGGGCTGGGACTGGTGCTCGGGTTACAACGCTGTTGATACATCGCTGATGGGGTTTTCGCATACACATTTAAGCGGAACCGGTTGTGCGGGCCTTCTCGACGTGCTGCTTACGGTGAATCGAGGCGAGGTGAAGTGGGAACCCGGATCACGGGAGCAGCCGGCCGAGGGTTATCGTGCTTCGTTTCGCCACGAAGACGAGGTGATGGAGCCGGGCTTCTACTCCGTGAAGTTACGGGACCGTGATGCGCTTGTCGAGCTTACTGCAACGGAGCGGGTGGGACTGCACCGTTACACGTTTTCCCAAGCAGGCGCTGTGCACGTTCTGGTCGACTTGGCGCATGCAGACCAGGATTACGGAGAGCAACCGGTGTACGACGCCGTCATGGAAATCTCCGACAGGCAAACGGTGATGGGTGGGAGAGCGGTGCATGACTGGGCAAATGGGCGTTACATCTACTTCGCTGCTCAGTTTTCCAAGCCATTCAAGATGGTTCAGCTGCGGGGAGATGGAAGGCTTTTGGCGGCGGAAACTAAGAAGGCCGATGGGATGCAGCTGAAGGCGGCGTTTCATTTCGATGTTGCTGCCAATGAGGCGATTTCCGTGCGGGTTGGGATTTCTGCTGTTTCCGCAGCGAACGCATTGGCGAACATCCGGGCAGAAGCGGCCACATGGGACTTTGAAGGAACTCGGAAGCGGGCGAAGGCGAAGTGGCAAGCGGAACTTGCCAGGATGAGAGTCGACATTGCCGACCCAGACACAAAGCAAATCTTCTATTCTTCCCTGTATCACATGATGGTGGCGCCGTCGGCGTTTGATGATGCCAACGGTGAGTACTACGGCATGGACGGGCAAGTGCATCGACTTGCGCCCGGCCAAAGAAACTACACCGCATTTTCGCTTTGGGACACGTTTCGAGCGCTGCACCCAGCCTTTACGTTGTTTCAGCAAGAGCGTGTGCCTTTGTTTGTCAATAGCCTGATTGCAATGGCTGAGCAGAGTCCGGCGGGCATGCCGGTGTGGCCACTGCATGGAAAAGAAACCGGCACAATGACGGGTTACCACTCGGCTACGGTGATTGGTGAAGCGTGTGCGAAGGGGTTTAGCGGGATTGATTACGAGCGCGCATACAAGCCAATGCGCAAGCGCAACATGGACGATGACTGGTTAGGGCTGGCCGACTATCGCAAGCTTGGCTACATACCGGCCGACAAAGAGTCTGAATCCGTATCGAGGCTGATTGAGTACAACTACAACGATTGGGCGGTGTCGAAGGTGGCGGAGCATTTGGGACAGACTGCCGATGCTTCTTTGCAGCGCGAGCGTTCACGGTCCTATAAAAATCTGTTTGATCCGAAAGCGCAGTTCATTCGAGCACGTTTATCGAACGGCCAGTTCACCGACCCGTTCGATCCAATCGACATGGGGCACTCGGAGAAGTATCACGACTACACCGAATCGAATGCCTGGCAAACTACGTTTGGTGTGCAGCATGACGTGAAGGGTTACATTGCGCTGTGGGGCGGACGCGAGGCATTCGTCAAGAAGCTGGACGCGCTGTTTACAGTGCCATCGACGCTGCCCAAGGATGCACCGCCTGACATTGCCGGGATGGTGGGTCAGTATGCGCATGGCAACGAGCCTTCGCACCACATCGCTTACCTGTATATCTACGCGGGGCAGCCTTGGAAGGCGCAGGAGCGAGTTACTTCCTTGTTGAAGACGATGTACAAGAACGCTCCTGAGGGTTTGCAAGGCAACGAAGATTGCGGGCAGATGTCGGCCTGGTTTGTTATGGGCGCACTCGGCTTGTACCCGGTAGACCCGGTTGGGGCGACTTACGTGCTGAACACGCCGCTGGTGGATAGGGCGGCGATTCAGGTGGCTGGTGGGAAGGTATTGACGATCGAGACAAAGCGGTCGGCACCTGGAGCGATCTACATTCAGTCTGTCCTGATCAATGGGAAGAAGTCGGACCGGTTGTGGGTGCGGCATGCCGAGATTGCGCGTGGGGGTTCGATTGTTTTTGACTTGGCTGAGCAGCCGAATACTCAACTGGGGAGTGCAGAAAGTGATGCTCCGCCTTCGTTGACGGCGTAAAACAAAGGCAGTGATCGGGAAGCAACCACGATGGTTATTGAGAGCAACAGCGTCGCTCCAACAGCCATCCGGCATGCTACTCTCCATTCAACCGTGTCAAAGGAACCTGACCTTCCTGTGCTTCCTGCTACGTCCACGCCCGATCTTTTGGAGCTTTATCTTCCGTTGCGGCGGATCGCACAAAAGCTGTTGCAGAAGGAACGGAACGACTCTTCCTTACAGGCGACCGAGCTTGTCCATCAAGCCCTGGTGGGTAAGTTGATGCGCAAACCCTTGCCTGGTACAAATTCCGGGCACTTGCTCGGCGTTGCAGTGCGCGCGATGAAACAAACGATCATCGATCGGGCGAGGCGGCGTTCAACTCGGGACAGATATCAAGGAATGACCGAACACTTGCGGTCACAAGCGGGGCCAGAACTGTTGTTGACGCTTCGTTCCCAGCTCCATAAATTTGCCAAATTGGATCCACGGGCCGCCAGGATCATTCGACAACGTATCGTGGAACGGCGGACATGGGAAGAGATTGCTGCTTGTGAGCGAATCTCTGTCAGAAGTGTGCGCGACGATTACACATTTGCGATCACGTGGCTGCGCAAGGGGTTTGACGTAGACAGACTTGCGCGATAGCCTCAAACCCTTCAAAGAAGCTGTTCATTGATTCGATGCGTTCGTCAGGATGAAACTCGAGCGCATTCGAGAACAGATGAAGCCATGCCAGGGCAGCTCCACTGGGATAGCCGAGAGCGTCCAAGATTTGCTCAGTTTCCCGGCGAGCATTTGCTTCCCTCCAACGCCTGCCGGAGAGCATTTCAAAGACAACTGCCGCTACCGAGTAGACGTCAGTGGCAGGTGAGATGCGCCCGCCGATCTGCTCTGGTGCGATGTAGTCGAGGGAGCCGGCAACGTTTGAGGTCGCACTTGCAGTGTTGCGTCCCGAAAGAAAGACTGCGACACCAAAGTCAATGACCACGGCAGATTCTTCCGGTCGCCCAGGGTGCCTCAGCATGATGTTGTCGGGCTTGAGGTCGCAGTGAATTACGCCTTGTTGGTGGGCGTACTCGAGTGCTCGACAGATTTCGCGCGTGCGATCCAGCAAACGTCCTAATGGCATCGGTCCATGCGAGAGGATCTTGCGAAGTGTGACGCCCGCAACGTAGTTTGTCACGATATACATTCCGAGGTGCGGGTCAATGCCGGCTGTTTGCACTTGCACGATGGACGGATGGTTCAGCTTGGCGAGGAGAGAATGTTCGAGCTCCCATTTCTGCTGCAGCCAGGCTAGCCGATGCGAGCGTTCGTGCAGGAGCTTGACCGCAGTGGCAGCGTTTTGAGCTTGAAGGTCGCGTCCGACGTAAACCGTTGCGAAGCCGCCTTTAGCAACGACATGTTCGAGCAAGAAGCGGCCGGCAACGGTCTTTCCGGTAGCATCGTCGGGCTTATCTTCTTCCGTTAACAGGCTGCTCAAGCTGGCTCGTAAAGACAAGGACAGTTGGTTCATATAGGCGACACGTTGTTCCGGCTGTAGCTGGCGTACTTCGGCGAACGATGCTTTAAGCCGCCAGTATGCTCGTCGACTACGCCACCAAAGGATGGACCAGAGCGCAGTAGCGAGGAGGGTAATGAGGGCGATCCAGCCCACGAATCCGGAATGGAAACCAGCCGTGAACGTTGTCGAGGCGATTTCGTCACAGATGAGCCAGCGATTGGGAACCGTACGTACTTCGAGACGATGAGGTCCGTCAGGGAGGTTCGGCACGGTGAGCTTCAGACCGTCCAGCGGCATCCATTTCCGCGACGAGAGACGATACTCGAGTCGAGCTTCATGGCCTAGCGAGGCGGGTGAAAGCGCGAAGTCAAATTGGATGGAGTGGTGGTCTGAGCTAAGCCATTGTTGTCCGACAATCGACGGCTGGACGTGGCGCTTTATGAGGGGTTGAAAGCTCCGGGATAGGCGAGTGACTCCAGAGATGGTTGCTAACCAAGTTGTTCCGTCAGCCTGAGTAAAGAAGCCGTCCAAAGATTGATCATCGCCAGCAAGACCGTCGTGAGTGGTGAGCCTGCGCTCATCGGCTGGTTGAAGATGATGTCCGTCGAAGATTTCAATGCCACTGCCTGTACCTCGCCACAGTTCACCACAATTATTGAAGCCTAGGAAGAAGGTGGCAGCAGCATAGCTTTCTTCGGGAAGTGGAAAGTTCTGCCAATGCGCGACTCCGGAAAGATTTTTACCGAGCGAAGCAAGGCGAGAATAGCCGACCGGCGTATCGCTTCCAATCCAGACTGCGCCGTCAGGTGCCAAACCCAGGCATTGCAAGGGTGTTTGCAAGAGTCCATCGAGAGCTGTGAAATGTCTCCAATAGTTGGCGGGTGAAACACCATAAAGACCATTCGTTGTGGCAAACCAAAGATTGCCGTTCGTGTCTTGTTTCACGCCACGGATTCGGATTGGATCATCTGGAAACGTAATCGTACGTGGATGCTGTGGGCGCAAGCCGCAACTGCAATCGAGGTACACCGTCCATTGGTGCTGGAAAATCTGAGTGGTTTTTTGCTCAACGGCGATAACGTGTTTGTCAGGCGCGGCGGGATAGAAAGTAAGATTGCCGGCGCTCTTCGGCAGAACATAATGCTCCCAGCGCCGCCCGTTTCTGGACAGGCGATACATCTGCCGTTTGCTGCGACCGTAGATTCGTCCGCAGCTATCGTCGAAGACGGTCATAACGATCTGGTCCAGGCCATCTTGCGGCCCCCAGGAGACAATCTCTCCGTTGCCGATCCAGCGAGCGGCACCTGCGCCCAGAGTTCCGAGCCAGAGATTGGCTGCCCGGTCGCGAAAAACAGTTTCGAAGTATGTGGATGGACGATTACCGAACAGGCGCGCTGGAAGGAACTCCCGCTTGCCGTTTCGATCATGCAAAAGGCCATCTTCGAAACTGATCCAGACCGAGCCATCGTTATCTTGTACTAAGACATCGCCGGAGGAGACGGCTTGAGTACCTGATGTGACCGGGTGGAATTGGCTGTACATTGATTGAGCGAGATATGCTCGCGTCCGATCTTTGACCCAGATCCTGCCCTGTTTATCGCGCAAGACACGTGTCCAATAATCCGGCGGCAGGCCGTTTGCTTGTCCGAGCCGTTGGATGCGCCATTGGTGCGGACCGGAGCTATTGACACTGGCCGCTTTGCAGATGCCAGAGCCGCAAGCGAACCACAGTGAGCCTTCAGAATCGAGGGTGGGAACTTCATGACCAGTGAATGGCAGAAGCTCAGGGCGCGGCTGATTGGATAAAGCTTCATCGCGGCTGATCCATGCGAGCGATTGATCACGAGGACCTTCCCGACGGAGCCACCAGGTAAGAAGAATGCCGTTGTGCAGCACTATAAATGACGTCTGTGGATCCGAACTGACGACGGTGATCTTACCGTTACAGTTTCGTAACAGACCGGTAATGCCGGAGATCCACAAGCAGTTGGCGTAGCGGGTTGCGAAGAACGCTTCACCGCTTAGGCCGAGAGAGTGACCAATCTCGTTCGTTTCTCGTCCGTTGTAACGGAAGAGACCCGAGTGCGAGGAGACCAGAAGGCCTGAAACATCTGTGAAACTTCCTAGTTCTCCGGGCGCAGTTGCCGGAAAAAGGAACTCAAGTGGATAGTGTTGGCCAAAAGCGAGAACCACCGAAGCGCTGAGACATGTAAGCAATCTTGCGATCGGGGTCACGGTTAGATATATGCGTTCCGGCAGAAAAAACCTGCAAATTGGTTCCGCAGAATACAGCGACTGAAACGCATTCCCAACGCTACCGGCAGCAGGATTCGATCAAGGCTGTCGAAGTGTGCCTTCTGTGCTTATCGTCAGGTTCCCGCCTCGAGTCTATTTGCGTTCGCGCTTCAAAGCGTGGGCGATAGATACCAAGGGAACGAGGACCTCACTCAGGGCAGGGAATTCAAGACTTGATCAACGACAAGGGAGATTTATGACACGGGCTGCAATATTCTTCTTCGTGACATCCAGTATTGGTTGGTCATCAACGTTTACGACGACCTCGCCGGTTAACGGCGGAAGCGTTCTGCCTTCCAGCACCTCATCTGTAGGAGGCGTTGTTCTAGACGCCATCGGGTTGAACGGGACGCGGCTGGTGGCGGAAGAAGCTGCCGATCAGCTATTCATTGGGTTTGCTCCAGGAACCAACCCGTCCCCAGTGATCGGTTCGCAATCCGGCTTCACGCCAGCAACCTTGAGTCAATTAGGGGGAGGATTCAGCCAGGTTGCGTTTCGCTTCACTTTGTACGACGGTGATACAGCCCAGGGTGACTTCGATTATCAACTAACAACCCTGAACGTCAATGGAGTGAACTTTGGGGACTGGTCAAAGATTCAAGCTCAGAATACAGATGGGACTGGGAACGAGGGAGCACTGGGATTAAGCGGCGGCGGCTTCCGGGATGACACCCTGGATACGGGGTTTTTTTACTCGAAAGACAGCAAATCTCTGCAGCAGCTTTACGCCTCGTTGTTGGCCAGCGGAACGGTGACGTATTCGATCGAAGATCAAACTCCCGGCGATCAGTATTACGACTTCACGCAAGGGCTGAGCAAATCCGTTGTGGGTGTGGGAACAGGTCCGATTGTGACACCACCATCACCGACTTCACCAACTCCAGAACCGGCTTCGCTCATGTTGGTGGCCAGCGCGCTGATTGGAATGTCGGTATTCTCGCGGCGACGCGCAGGTCGGTTGTCAGCGGCAGCTCCGCTCGAATAAGGGGCGCCGTTCGGTCTAGAGGGCGGGCTCGCCGGAAATTCATTCGGAGGAATCCGCTGAGGCTGTCAATTTGGTGAGTGCCGGTTATTCGGGCTGCACCGGTTGAATGAACCGCCCTTTAGTGAGGATCATGACTGAGACTGGATTTGCCCAGGAGCACTGGACTGGCGTGAGTTAGTTCAGCCTGTCAATTAAGAGGCCGCGAGCATCATGACTGGTCGCGGTAGCGCTTGGCAGCTGCCAGATCTTTCTTCAATTCTTCAGCGGTACGACGGGGGCCGTAACCGGGCGTGTCGCGTTGAATGCGCCAGCCTTCTGCGAGCGCTCCAGCGTCGACTGTGTCGTAGCCGAATCGATCCAGAAGGTGTATGACTGTCTCCTTCGCGCTTGCATCATCACCGGCTATCACCAGAGCGCGCCTGTTTTTTGTCCCTGCCGGCTTGCCGTCCGTGGTGAGTTGGGCGGCGTAGATGTGATTGAAGGCTTTGACGATCTTTGATTTCGGCAGGTGCTTCTGCAACAGCTCGGAAGTGGTTGTTCTTTCGTCGTCCAGTTCAGGGATGTGACCGTCGCGGTCAGGGTAATAGTTGTTTGTGTCGATCACGATCTTGCCCGCAAGCGGCTCGGTTGGGATCGATCCAATGTTTTTCAAGGGAATCGTCACAACGACGATCGTGCCGGCCTGTGCGGTTTCGGCCACGGTAGCGGCACGGGCTTTCGGGCCGAGTTCGCCGATTAGTTGCGATAAGGTTTCTGGTCCGCGCGAGTTGCTAATAACGACGTCGTAGTCGCTCCCAATTGCAAGACGGGCGATCTGGCTTCCAATGTTGCCTGCGCCAATGATCCCAATTGTTGTTGCCATACCAGCCTGAATGTTCGCATATGCGAGAGCCCGAGTGCAGCGTTGTCGAGACTCGATTGGAAGGCTTGGTTTTTCTAAGTCGTCAGTGGTTCTAGCGGAATCCAGATTTCGACCGGGGCCAGGGGAGTTCCGTCCGGTGCGAAATGGGTGAAGCGCTCGAATTCGGGGGTTGGTTTTTCCTGGCGTCCGGAGGCTTGTATCCATTGACTCAGAAGCCAAGTCCAGGTGTCACGAAGCAGGGCGATGTCGGTTACGGTGATCACCGCGTAGTCGCCCGCTTCCAGGGTCAGGAGCTGACCGGCGAAGGCTCCATCCGGTTTGTCCAGGAGGACGCCGGTCAGGTAGTGAATTTTGCGGTCCTGCGTGCAGGGAGAGGCTCCGAGCCATGCCACACTGCTGTTGTTTAGCAGTTCGGGATGTTCGTTGCGAAAGGCTCGCCATTGATCAGGGATGCCTTTCTCTGCTTCCGCATGCGTATCGTAGATCCGCATCGTTCCGGCGAGGCGTTGTGCTGGAGCTGTGCGGAACTCGGGCTGTCGGGCGTTTTGCATCAGAGCTTCAGGGTCACTATGGCGTCATCAACTAC
>JASVWD011270908.1:0-28185 GCA_031763745.1 Pionus menstruus
GTGGTGCTACGCCCTCATCGCCCGACTGGGAGACGGCCGCACCGGTCTGTGCGCCCCCTGGCCTCACTAACGCATTTCAAGATGCGCTCAAATATTGGCCTGGGATAGATGAAGATGTTATGCCCTGGTCACCTGGAACTGAACCCCTCGCATTGTACCAAGGGTTTTTTGATTTTGGGGGATCATCTTTCGAGATCCCCTGGAATCTCTTCCAGCACAGTTCTGGAAATTATGCAACGCCGCCTACACCGGAAGTGGGGCAATTTCATACTGCTGGTTTAATACCAGAGGTCAACCTTTGTTAATTAATAATGTCAGTGGAATGTATTTGCTGTGCATACTACCGTTCACGTAGTGTAGATACTGACCTAACACCTCACGTTGCGTGTGTCACGGGCTAGTCTTTGGGTCAAACTTGGTCTCAAGTGAAATATATTTATCATCTGTAACGTTATATAATTTGTATAGTGAGCGAATTCTCTTCAGATTTGAACATGTTCATTACTACAGTACCTATTTTAGCCGACTGAGCTATGAATATACTACCCGCTGGGAGGGTGAAAGTTACAAGAGAGGCGCTGGAAAAAACTTCTTGCAGTATAAAGCAGAAAACGAGTATATAGCGTTCGGTAGATGTGATCCGTAGTCCGCAAGCAACTCTCGCCACCTATCTGCCTACAGTACCCGCCTAAATACAGTACCGCGCGGTTCTTAGGATCCATTATGTAAACATAGCCCGAGGACTGCTGAAAGTAATTGCACCTACGCGGTATATGCATCGACTGAGCTTATAGAATGAGGGGCGCTTGACTTCCTAAACACAAAGAAATAGTAATCTCATTATATTGCTGCTCTAAAATTTCCGAAGAATCTCCTGTGTGGCAGTTAACCTGTGCGAAGGCGCATTTTGCGATATCTCACAATCTATTATTTCTTTCGGTCAGGTTGTCGTTCGAGAACATCTAGGTGCTCTTGGTTTTAGTGCTACCGGGCCTGTTGCCGCTGCTACCTGGCAGGTTAGTTCAAACTGGGAGTCTGCTTGGCACCTTAGGTAGAGATAATGGTGTTGATGTATCTACCGAGAATCCATATACGGGCAATTTGGGAGGTTCCAACAAACCCCCGAATGAGTGTCTAGCTAAGTAGGCGTACCACTCTCATACTTAACCAATGCAGATTTTGTCACTACACCTACTGACTACCTAATAATCCCGGTGTCCTGAGTTCCCACAATGCTGCATCCGTATCTACTCATTTGGTGAGGCCCACTGACAGGTCAGTATGGGTGAGCCCGATTTGGCGCAGGGGAGCGCGATGTTTCGGGGTTTTCTATGACAACTTTGACGACCTGTCGGTACATTGTGGAACGTAGGACCGTGACGGCGGTTTCGCGTTGATTCCAAAAAAAGTTCATGTGCTCATTATAAATTAACCAGCTGTGCCTCTAAGAGACATGTTTTGTATAGTAGTCAGGCTATACAAGAACCATGGACCGCCTAAACAAAAATCCAAAATTAGTGCAAAGTTTCTATGGCAATGGTGCTACACCACTCAGTAAAGCGATTTCGGAGGGAGACGTATACACCACCGAGCTACTGCTTAGATATGGAATTGGTCCTAACGAAGCAGATGGAAACGGCTGCACACCGCTTGCCGAAGCAGTTTCCAAAGGGCACAGAGAAATCGTCAAACTATTACTTTATTACGGAGCCAGTCCTGACCTAAAGGGTAGGTCGGGGTGTACACCCCTCGAGTTAGCGGCCACCAAGGGAGATAAAGATATCGCCCAACTATTGTCGTCTAGTTAGAGGCAGATGATATTCAAAATCTTCCCGTCTTACCTGTTCAGGTTTCGACCGATTAGAGACTCGTATATGCTGTAGTAGTGCTTAGGTTTACTAGCTAGAAACCGAATTTGTTACACCACCAAGTACATATCATTTCTGTAGGACCAATATATCTTTACTTGGTCTCCCTACGTACTCGTGGTAAGCAGGATGTGAAGACCTATACTAAGCAGACAGCTCTGCAGTGTGGATATCCGACAAACGGTTTTGGAGTCCTTAATGCCGCTGATCTGGATATAATAATTATTAGGGAGCAAGAGGAGCTTTCCCAGGGCGTCCTGGAGTTGGAAACGACGGGAGGGGATCGATATATCTCATCTGGATGTGACATGTAGTTAAGAAATCGCTGTGGCATGGATGGTGGCTAGAGGGAATGTCGGGGCTCTGAGCACGAGCGATCGGGGCTCGGTTTATGAACCTAAAAGGCAACATACCGCGACTGCAACTGTGGATGACCGATCCATCAAAACGACACACAAGCTAACGGCGCTTAGATGATGAGTGTGAATATCTTGGTTAACGTTCTTCCGCCCTCCTCGTGGCGGCACAATGGCAAATCCCCTAGCATTATCGAGGTCTGGCGTCGCCTCTTTATTTCGTCGCTGAGAAGCGAAGATTGGTGGGGGGAAAATATTCGCCTGAATTTCTCGCAAATGCTTTTCTTCCATTGACGGGGGAACTAGGGTCACCTGTTTAGTGGAGTGACAGCCTCGGCGTTGCAGAGCACGATAGGACTTGTTAAAATGTTACAGTAATCCTACAGTACCGCATATTGCCTGAAAATCGGTCTTAGTAGGGATAGTTTTCGACTGCAAATTCGCAATACCACACGATATATATTTTATCCGTGAAACTGTATCGTGGCGTACATCTTCTCAATCATATGCACTGTTTTTGAATCCTAATGAGAGCCAGGTGAAGGCATTGGATAATTGCCTGTAGGTTAGGTTTACTGGCGTGGGCTAAGATAAGAGAATGCGCCTATTTCAAGGCGCTCCATGCTATATTAAATGTATACAGAGCCGCATAACCCATTTCGTGCCGCACCCACCCAATGTATGCCATAAGAGATGCAGCATCGCAGTTAAATCTTCTACAAACAAAATGGACAGGGAGAATGAAAGCTTTGAGGTTCATGACAGCATCTCCACCAGACGGATATCAAAGCATAGAGGATTATCGTATTGCGGAGAAATGTCCAACCCAAGCAGTGAGCACGGTGCCAAGATGTCATGCCACCATTAGTTCGGAAGCTCACGAATCATACACTCCTCTAATGGTAGCAGCATATCGAGGATCTACGGATGTTGTGCGTCATTTACTGGACCAGGGTGCCGATACCACTCCGAGGAACGACCACGGTGATACGGCGCTTTGTCTGGCAGCCAGAGAAGGCCACACGGAAGTGATCCAGGCCATATTGGAGCGTGGTGTTGATGTAAACTGTCAGAACGAAATGGGTAACACTCCGCTCCACCTGGCAGCCTATTGGGGGCATAAGGACGCTGTGTGCTTGCTGTTGAGATACCACGCGGATACCAAGAAACTGAATCAATTCAGGGGATCTGCACTTTTACTCGGGGCAAGGAACGGCCATCTTGAGGTGGTTTGCATCTTGTTAGAGGGTGGGGCGGATGCCAATGCTGATGATTACGAGGGGAACACTCCGCTAATGGTTGCGGCGTACTATGGCTATTTAGAAGTTGTCGATAGGTTGTTACTGTTTGGAGCGGATGTTAACCACCGAAACAACCGAGGCGCGACGGCGGCTTCTCTATCAGTACCGAGTGCCGGCGCGGAAGTGGTTCGGGTCCTGCTGAGCCATGGGGCCGATGTTAACAATCAAGACAGTGTGTCTACTACCCCCCTTATGGTTGCAGCTTATTACGGACGGAGGCGGGTTCTCAAACACCTTTTTGATTTTGGAGCTGATCCTCATCGAAGGAATATCCGGGGTGGCACAGCACTTTCTCTCTCTGTCATGAATGGACATGTGGGGGTGCTTCAAATGTTGCTGGAGCACGGGGCGAATCCTAATGAGAATGTCTATGCAAGTGTAACACCACTCATGGTCGCTGCCTGCCGTGGAGATAGCGGAACGATTAAGTTGTTACTCGACTTTGGAGCCAAGATTGATCAGATAAATGATGACGGATGGACCGCACTTTGCCTGGCGGTGATGCAAGGACATGAAAGAGCACTTCAGGCCCTGTTGTACTGTGGGGCTCCCGTCGACTCTCAGACTCATGCTGGATGGACGCCGCTTATGTTTGCGGCTTGCTACGGTTACAGCGGCGCTGTTGATCGGTTGCTGCGATTCGGGGCTGACCCCAAACAGGGGAGTAGAGTGAAAGTAACGCCCCTTTCGCTAGCCGCGACAAGCGGACATGCAGATATAGTCCGGACCCTGCTGGAGTGGGGTGCTGAAGTTGACTCCGAGGACTGCGCGGGTAACACACCACTCATGTTTGCGGCATATTTGGGGCACGCTGGGGTGATCAAAGAGCTTCTCCAGTGGAAGGCGGATCCTTCTCGGATCAATGAACATGGTCAAACAGCACTCTCGCTCGCACTAGACGAAGGCCATGTGCAAATCTACCACGCCATCAGAGGGAACTCAAGATCCTGCAATGGATGGACACCGAGGTAATACTCTGAATCTGCCTATTAGCTTCAGGATTGCTGTATTAAACCTATCACCCCTTTCACAATGGCTGGTTGGGTTAGGGGGGAAATATTTGACAGTACAAGGGTATTTGTCTTTAGCTAGCAGTTAGATAGAATATTAAAATTGCTCACATCCATCTATGTATCCATGTCCTGGCATCGCCACAGCAGGCGGAACCTGTACGAATACTGAGAAGGTCCTAAAAAAAGTTATATATCCTGAGTTATATTTGTTTATGATACTCAGTCAAGTCACAACAGGGTTTTACAGTCCATATTCCTGAGCCTCTTTTGAACGCCAAGCTCACGAATACCTACAAAGCAACTACTGTTAAAAGCTGATGAAATTGAAGGAATTATTTACATAAGGGGTCCGGGATAGCTCAATCTCCATAGCGGTAAGCATCTAATTTTTGTTGGTGAGTCCCAACTATCATTACTTCGCCCCGCAACTGTGGTTGATTCCGCACAGCACAGCAACAATGGCAATGACCGTCACAATGGCGATCACAAAGAGAACTTGCAGCTAATTAGTAGATATTCCGAGGGTCATAATTTGTATATCAACTTACCGATGCAAATAACCATAATACATTTCCTATTTCCCCTGCTTTTACGCGCCCTTTCGGATGCGTCTTTTATGTCGCCATTTCCATTTCCGATGTCTTGCGCGACCCGGCCTGTTCCTTCTTCAATATTGGTAAGGGAAACACCTTGGTGAAGGATACGCTCATTTAGTTCCCACGACACATCTCTAAGATCCTCATAGTCATTTCCAATGTCGAGAATACGTTTATGTCTCCCTGAAACAGCAGCCTTGGTATTAGCTGCTTGTTGGTTACGCTTGCCCGGGCCCTAGAAAGAACCTGTCAGTTAAATATCATCGTACACCACCCAAGCAGAAGCTTACAGTAACCTTAAATGAGTGTTCCTGACTTGAAATCACGCACTGCACCCCTTCTTGCATTTGCAAGTCCGTAGCATTTCGATCCACATAGTTGTATCGCCGCGCCGCTTGTGACTCGAGCTTCCTATCAAATTCACGCTGTGCGGCCCAGTATTTCTCCCTATGCTTTTGGTACTCTCCTTCAGCATGTGAGATTTGCTTTTTATCCTTAGGGTTCGCCTCAGGTCGGATTTCGCAAAGTATTTCACTAACGCGATCGAAACAGCTCTTGATATCATTTTCAATGCGCGAAATATCTTGACGACATATAGTGTCATTGTGTGTAGTGGTCGACTCGAGCAGTCTGTTTCGAGCTGTTTCTAGTTCCATTTGCATTCCTGTGGCCTCCTTGAGCTTCCCGTTGATCTTTTGACGTCCCGCAAGTATTCTTCCCATCTCTGGCTGCAGATTGTTTGATGACCTCTGGCTCAGATGTTTTATGCCAACAGAGAACAGAGAACCATCGCTCTAAGCTATGGACACTTCCGGAGGATGCTGGGGCCGTTTAAAACTCAGATCCTCACGAAGGGAAATACTATGAGCTTCTATTTATGGCCATGCATTTTCGGGCTCAACAGCCTACGTAATTTAGTCATTTTAAACACGGCCTGGAGTGGGCTAATTGCAATACACGGGAGACTATCACACCTGGGACCGGATGCTGCAGGGTTGTTCTCGTCATCAACAAGTCGGACCTGTAGGTTCAAAATACGTACGTGTGAGTGACAAAACCCAACTGATAATGCATGCCACCCCAATATTCCAGTCCGCAACGTAAGAATCAGGTACCGGACAGAGCCATGCCAATACCTGTCTTAGAAATGAGAGAGAAAACATAGGTTACATATATTGATCGCAACCCCCCTCTGTGTACTGTAGTGATATCCGTACTCGAGCAGCAGTTAAATAAACTATCTATAAGTGGGCGGCAAGATGAAGTGACCATGGGCTAGCTTCAACACATCCCTTATTTATGTCTCGATAGGCAAGATTGACAGACTCACCAGCCAGCAGAGCACCCATTCTTAAACATCATATTGCCCACAGGATCGGTGTGAGGCCATGAGTATCCCGCACGTTGAGATTTGCTTTGCCCGTCGCTAGGAGCCTCGAATATGCCCAACGGAAATATCATTGTACAGTAGTTGATTCTGGTATCTGGGCGTCCCAAAAGCTGATCAACAATCGCCGTATCTCCCTTATACGCGGCCCACCAAAGCGCACTCTGCGCTCCACCCAGAGGTTGAAGGCCATAGAGCCGCTCTGGGGAATACCAGCAAGTGACATTATAGGTCGTGTGGGGAGTGCTCTGAATGCGGGCCATTTGTCATAAGCAGGTCCCCGCTTCATCCCATCCAATGGGCGCGAAAGTCCATACAAGTTAGCGCATTCTATATAACTGTCCTTATGTCAGATCAGGGGGCTGCCCTTGAAAGAAGGCGTATGCGCCCAAGCCGGAGACCTATGTACCGCACACCAACCCCCTGTTTGTGTTCTACCCACCCCTGCAGAACACTTGCGAGATGCACGAGTTGGTCGTCGCTGTAAGCGGGACCTTCCCCGGCCGTAAACATGGTGAACCCCATTGAGTTTTGTTTCCCATCTCGGCACGCAGACTAATTCCCGCTGTACAGCGAATCTGAAATATAATATAGAAACACTCGGAGCCACGTTTTCTTCTAAGGTTGGGAGGAAATGCACGCACCTCATCACGACTGACAGGGACGTGAATAGGTGTACTACTAAAGGTGATATGTTGTATACGTGCCCGTTGTCCCCCCACTAACGTGGCTACGACACTAGTTAAAAAGGCCTTCACCATTCGCGGCTGTAAAATTGTGAGCCTCGACAGGCTGTTAGAATCAGTCAAGAAAAAGAAACCAGTTGCCGAGCGAGCATACCGCTATCGTAAATCGGTGTCCAGCACACCTGACACTTCGTCGGCAGGGCACGCCGTCGCCGTCAGCGGAACATTCCCTGGCTATAAGCAAGGTCGAGCCCGGTTTCATCATCACGGAAGTTTCGTAAAAAGACATGGACTAACCTGTGGCTGCGTAGCTGACCTGAAAAGGATTATAGAGCGCCTTGGAGCTACCTTCTCTTCTACTGTCGTGCAGCTTCTACACATCTCGTCACTACTTCAGGGGTTGTGGAGAAGAATGGTAAAAAAAGTGCGATAATCCTGAACTGTGTTTGTTCTGTCAATTCTTGCTCACCTGACTTACGATACCAGACCGGGAAGCTTGTGTTCTGCGGTGTAAAATTGTGACTATTGACTGGCTAGTGGCCTCGGAAGAGGCCGAAAGATTTGTCTCTGAAGAGTCATATATCGTCGGCACACCTTCAAAGACAAGAGGCGCAAAAATTGCTCTGGATTCCGACAAGGATAATTCCAGCAAGAGGGCCAAGAATCGCTTTAAGGATGACCAGTGCCTAATCAAACAGAAAGCCGGCAAGCTGAGGGTAGATGTTGATGAACAATATCATCCATGTGCTGTTTCGTGGCAAGGTAACTCTCTTCTTCATTTTTAATATCCTTCTTCTCACCGCTGGCTAATAGGGCCCTCGGTTTATATCGATGAATCAAGTCTTATGTGGGATGCGACACTCAACCAAACGGTGGCTGCCACCAACGCGAACAAATTTTACCGTATCCAGTTACTGGTCTCCCGGGATGGCACCAAGTACCAGACGTGGACCAGATGGGGCCGCGTCGGCGCGAAGGGTCTTTTCGCCCACCTGGGAGATGGTTCGCTTGACGGTGCGCAGAGCTCATTTAAAAAAAAGTTCCGGCACAAGTCAGGACTCGCCTGGGAAAACCGTCTCAAGGACCCCAAACCGGGCAAGTATACCTTCATCGAGCGCAACTATGAAGGAACCGAGGATGAAGATAAAGTGAAAACCAAGCCTGATAAAGAAGTAACTCGGAAAGCCCAGAGCAAGCTGCCTAAGGCAGTTCAGAACCTAGTCAGCTTTATCTTCAGCCAAGAGTACTTGCTCTCGACTATGACTCAATTGTCCTACGACACAGAGAAACTGCCCCTCGGCAAATTAAGCAGGGGAACCCTGCACAAGGGCTTCGCTATACTCCAAGACATTGCAGAACTCGTAGCCAGCCCAAGACTGGCAACTTTAAGATATGGAGTACAGTTTCAGGCCGCCACGGAACAATGAGGCTTGCATCAGGAAGGAGGTTGAACTGCTAGAGACCCTGACAGACATAGGAGTCACCCACAGCATCTCGAAGGACGCGAGCAAGGGAAAGAACGTGAATACAATTGACCGCCAGTTTAAGGGATTGAACTTAAAAGAAATAACGCCACTGGACCGTGATTCTGAAGAGTTCCAGGAGCTGGAAACGTACCTAAAAGAAATTTGCGGGTCCACACACAACCTGAGTTACACGGTAGGTAATGTTCCATCCATGCTATAGCATGAATTAATCTTGGATAGACCGTCGATATCTTCCGTATTGAGCGAGAGGGAGAGCGTGATCGTTTCGAGTCCTCGCGCTTCGCAAAACTCAAGGCCAGCGACCGTCGATTGCTTTGGCACGGCTCTCGAAGCACAAACTACGGTGGCATTCTCAGCCAAGGTCTCCGCATCGCGCCTCCAGAAGCCCCTGTCACCGGTTACATGTTTGGAAAGGGAGTCTACTTCGCTGATATGTCCAGCAAGTCAGCCAGCTACTGTTGCGCCAATGATAGTGGTGGCAAGGGTCTACTTCTGTTGAGTGACGTTGAGCTTGGTCGTTTGTACAAACTTTATAACAGTGATTACCACGCCCAGGAGAATGCCATAAAATTGGGTAGATGCTCGACACTGGGGAAAGGCCGAATTAATCCCAGCGGATGGAAGAAGGCGGGCTTCATCCATCCAGACCTGAGAAACGTCTGGATGCCTGATGTAGCTGCGGGACCTACCCAACGCAACCACGAGCAATGCCAGTTGAACTACAATGAGTACATTGTGTATGATGTCTCACAGATCCAGCTGCGCTACCTGTTCTTCGTTAATATCTACTGACGACCTGGAGATTTGTTCTATAGCGTGGGTCCGGCAGAGACCTTTTACATTCGCATGATGCCGTCAACTCCAGGATTGCCAACTCTGTAGATGCGTTCTTCCATAGCTGTAGCGCTCAGAAAATCCCTAAACATAGGATCGCCCTCAGAGCTTTTTTCAACTTCCCGTTTACCTTTCTCCATTTAGTATTAAGATATTATTTGTCGTGCACCAGGTTGGCGTCAAATCAAAGTTGCTCGGACATTGTGGCTTCTCTATATCATTCAGCTCCCGAAGCGGGATATTAGTCAGAGTTCTTCTACACTCTATTTTTGCTTAGTATGCGCTAAATTAGGAAATGTAAGAATGTGCTATCTCCTGCCCCAACTCTCCTGTTTCAAACTGGAATATCACCGTGACTGAAGCGGTCCTAGCAGCGGCGATCCATTATGCACTGTACTTCCCTGTGATCGCGTGTACAGTAGGGCTGATATCCCCAAGGGCATCAAACGCTGAGACAAACATCCAAGTGCCATGTGCTGATAATAAAAAGCAGACCATCCCGGAATGGTGTCTAACAATAGCTCATTAATACGGCTATATATCGTGGGGATGCGGCACGCTAATACCGGTAAAGCACCGACCATTCTGCCCATGATATGCCCGCAGTACGCCGGAAGAGACAATATCCTAGAACACCAAATCGGCCTCATGTAGACGGCAAGTTTCGCAATGAATGCACCGGATGAGAACTAACATGCCTGTGATAGATCAGGCGGCGAATAACTTTGAACGGATATACCAGCAATCACTGCCTGAAGAGGAAAACATCTGTCCGACGCTTCGCGATGAAGTGAAAAGGTTAGGGAAAGTCAAGCCACTCTGGTATATTAGCGACCTGGGTTTCAAATTCTCGGACTACCCAGTTCTTCTGCAAGAGGTGTGTGGTCTGCGTAGAAGTAATTGCCCTCTACTAACTATTCTTAGGCGTTTCGTAACCTTGTAGAAAATATATATATCAAATATTTATATCTTGCTCAAGCAAAGAGCTTCGTTAGGCACAGTGACTTCGTGACGTTCAAAAAGTGGTTGTTTGCGCTTCGATCACAGGAACGAAAGCGGCAAGAAGACGAGTTGGAGAGGGTATATGCAGGGAAATTCATGACCTTTACAGACGTTGCAGCACTGCAGAACCATATTCCGGCTCTGTGGGGGGAACATACGATCTTTTCTAACAATTGCTTCCAAAACCTTGACGGCGCCGAAAAGAGTAGGATGAGGATCATACTAAGCGGCCTGACTGAAACAGTTGAGACACTCCAGACGGTGATTGATTGCTCAGAATTGGTCATGGGACCTTGTAACGTGGTACTAGGTAAGCTACTTAAAAAGCGCGGGTGGAAAGAACTGAAAGAGGACACGGAACGGAATGAAAGGGAGCTGGATATTCAAGTCGACGGGGAGTCATGGATAAAGTTCAAGTCAAAGCCAGCAGAAATCCGGTTTTTGAAGTGGAGCCAAGTCTTTCTGAACACACTACGAACTTTGAAGTTCATACACGGCCATGGGAGTCTTGAGGAAAAAAGACAGGCGCAAAATGTTCTCTGGGAGGATACAGGGAGGCTCGGGTTGAGGATAAGGGTGAGGTCGAGGGCCCTATTTCCCAGAAGAGTGTCTCCAAGCTCCAAGAAAATCCGCCGGGAGATCCTTCAAGACAGCTATCTGCTGAGTTGGCCCGAGGTTTATTCCCCGATCGGAAACGCAGGACCTATGACAGGTTCCAGAAGTCTAGGCTTCATCTATAGATCTCTGTTCGACAGAGGGTTGGAGCCATTTTTACCTCAAATTATAGGTCATGCGGCAAGGCGCAGCCGTGGTACTGAGATTACAAACGCACCGCTGGGTAGCTTGACGGTGTCGCTTGATGAAGACTTACCCATGGCTGGCCGAGGGAGCGGAGCAAGAGTACAGCCAGAAATCCTTGCCCCCGCCAGGATATCAACATCGCGCGAAAATATCCAGGCCTTAACAGCCGGGATCCGATCAACATTGGAAGCTCGAGCAGGCATCCAGGGGTCAGCAGAGGATACAACGCCAGACGGGCACGGGGGTCCGCAAGGTATCCCAAGTCTTACGGCCGGAAATCAGCCTCCTAACAATGGGGTGAACGACAGCATCGACACAATTGTTAAAAAATTGGAGGATTGTTTTCACTACGTACAGCGCCAGTGCGAGGAAGTTTCAATTTCAGCCAGGGATAATGAGATAAAGTATCTAACAGGGCAGCTGCAGGATAGAGAGAAGGAGCTAGGTTTGCAGACACAAGAGATTGCAAAGCTGGAAAAAGAAATCCACTGGCTGAGGGATATAATTGACAAATCTCACCAGCAGGGAAATCCATGGGAAACCCTCCCGGACCTTGTGCGTCAGCTGCTGGGCGCAAGACCCCTCTGCCATCGGGTGGATGAAAACATGACCGTAGAGCGAGACATGGAAACAGATACAAACAAGGTCGTGTTGCATAGTTTGAACACCGAGGTTAGTCGGCTATCGAGGCGGTTGGAGGATATCGAAAAAGAGAGGGATATCGCTGCTGGCCGCGTTAGAACCCTGGAGCGCGAAGCGGCGGCGTTGACAGTGGCCCTGAAGGACCTGAATACCGAGGCCGGCAACCTACGAACGAGTCTGACAGCGAAGAGCCAGACCATCAGTATCCTGGAATCCGAGGCAGTGAATTTAAAGGGGGAACTGACAGTCACTAGGAGTCGCCTCACGCACGCGGAAACCCTTGTTAATGACTTGTACAGGGGCACGATATATCCGCCGTTGGAGGAAACCGCCCACTCCGCTGGCGAGGTAGGCGTGCATAAAGTGGTATTATCTTTGTTCAAGGCGGCTGACGGTGATAGGCAAGGCATCTGCGTCCGGAGAGTGAGGAGAGAGGTGAAGGATCGAATGGTCAGGGATTAGCTGAAAAGATCAAAGAGTTAAAAGCAAAGACGCTTTCAACCCACAAAATGCATGGACTGCTCGATGAGATTGGCAAACAAAAAAGGGAGGCAGCGCGTTATAAGGAAGCAATGGAAACTGCAGAGAGGCACCTGAGAGTTCTAGAAGCAGAGAAAGAGGAGCAAAAGACAAGAGAACAAGAACAAATAGACGGTCTGACTCTCAAGGCAGAGGAGCTACAGACGCAGGTGAAAAGCAGAGACCAGGCCATTAAGCGACTTGAATCAAAGGTACGTAATAGAATGGCTATAGTGCAGCGTTGAGACTGACAGGCATACCTCAGCATGTATCAAACGAAGCAAATATACGCATGCCGACAATTAAAACGCTCGAGCGCCAACAGGCCGATTTGCAAGAGGCTTCCGGCCATCCTGTAAGGGATACAGATGTAGTGCAAGACATGCTGAACGTGATATACAATCAGCAGCAGACACAGATATCCGAGATGCAGAGGAGAATCAAGAAATGTGACGAAGGACCTATTCTAGGTGATATGCAAAAGGTAAAAACACATCAATCTCATTCACAGGCGCTAACTTTTCCTTCAGGATATCGAAGAACTGGAAAAGATACAAAGTGAAATTGTAGTTCCGAAGGGCGTGGGTCTGGCGCACGAACTTCAACAGCTACGTGAAAGATTCAGTACCCTCAATGAGAAGGAAAAGAGGTTTCACGATCTTGAAGTAGAGTATATAAAAGACTTGCGAGAGCTAAAGAAGATACTTAATGAACATGCAGAAGATGAAGCACCGCAACTAAGGGCAGAGGCCAGAAGTCTCCGGGATAAGGTAGCAGATCTTGAAGAGACGTTAGGAAAGCTTAAGGACAAGCTCAAAGAGGAACAAACAGAGCGCGAATGGCTTGAAGTCAGGATATATCTCCTAGACCCGGATGGCCAAGTACTGCAAAACCACCTGGTATCTAACGGCCAAACCATAGATGTGTTCAAGGTACGTGATAGAGGGCGGGCCATACGAGCTGAGGCTTTAGACACAGTACTAACTGCACCAAGTTTACATATAAACAAATCCTACTGCAAGAGCATAAAGACACGTGCGAAAAATTACGTCATGCTGAGGCACAAGTGCAGTCCCTCTATCAGCAGTTAAGACACACCAACACAGGGGTTTATATACAAGGCCAGGAGAGCCAAATGGCAACTTTAACAGACACTCAGTATGAGTTAGGAAAAATAAGAAAAGAGCTGTCTGAAGAGCAGTCGAAGACAACTAAGGCCACTGCAGACCTCGCAGCACGGGATTCAGAGTTGGACAGAGAACGGAAAGGCAGGGCGGCTACGGAGAGCCGTCTGAAAGCACTGGAGGATGAAGAAATGATAGGGGAGAAGGATGCAATAGAGTGGCTAAAATCAGAGGTGCGTGATGGACGGCTTACCATCAAAAATTGACTGACCACGCACAGATCCGGAAGCTGAATAATGATTTGGAAAAATCAAAGGAAGAAGCCAAAATTAAGGAGCAACTGCTTAACAAGCAAAAAATGGAAACAAAAGACACTGAAAATAAGCTTAATAACATGGAAAGGGCCACAGACAAACTACAAAAAGAGAGGGCTAGCTCAGATCCCACGGCAGAAGCAGAACGAGATAGACTCAAATCTGAGCTTGAGAAAGGAAAGGAAGCTGTGAATGATTTCATAAAAACTCTAGAGGCAGAAAACCAGAGGCTTGGAAGACAGCTTAAAGTGCTTGACTCACCGAAGGACCAGGAAATGAACAAGCCAGCAATAGAGGCGCTCCAATCAGAGGTATGTGATGGGGTCCTACCATGTAACTCGATCACTCTGATAGACTTCTAACCTTACAAAAGATGGATATGGGCGGGGGCAGCCCAGAGGTTGCGGAAGACCCCAGCAGAAGCCGGCCTGCAATCGAGGTAGGCGTCGACGAAACAGTGTTACTTTCCTCAGAGCTGACATATATTTAGAATACCGAGCTAATCCTGTCAAACCAGGTAATAGACAAAAAGGGGCCGGACATCCTCCAGATACTAAATACAGAGCTCCGGAATTTCCAGGATACTTGTGCGGGTATTGCAGCCAGGAAAGTGGAGCTAACCTGCAAACTCAAGCAAGAACAAAGCAAGAACAATTATCTTCAGGCAGAGAAAAGGGCTCTTGAAGGACAGGTCAACACACTGGACAAGCTCAATCAGCAGCACAACAACACAGAAACAACCCTTAAGAGGGAAAAGAATGAGTTGAAAGAGAAGTTAACAGAACAAGTGACAGACAAACGAGCAGTCGATGCCAAAGTAGAGAAGCTGAGTGCCAAAGCTGAGAGAATACAAAAGGATATGGAGGGCTACATAGAGGCGCTAGAATCGCAGGTACGTGATGGGTATCATAGCATTTAACTGAACCGAGGAATTCCTAACTGGACACGAAGGTCGCGAAGTTGGAAGTCATGCTGCGCGATGAAAATGAAAAGTTGCGTCAGGGAAGGACGGCCGCTGAAATTGAGCTGCGGAGTGCACAGGAGCTGTTTAAAGAATCCTCGCGTGACCAGGGGCTGGTTTCAGGTATCCAAGAGCTGCAAAACCAGTTACACCAGCATGTAAGGGAAAAAGAAAGGCTTGAACAGGAATTAAACAGAAGGAAGCAAGTTGAGGACAAGTTAAACCAAGCACAAGCAGCTTCAAATAGGCTGAACAGAATAATCGAGAAGCAGAAGGATCTGATCGTAAGGAAAGAAACAGAGTTGGATGAGGTTAGATCCACACTCAGTAATCAGTGCAATGAACTACGGCACCAGTTGAAACGCCAACAACTTATCACGACCACCCTTGAGCGCGAGAAGTTGGACCAAAACCGCGAACTTGGGACTTTGACAGCACAGCTTAGGGAAGCTGAAGGGAAAAGGGAAACCATAGAAGAGGAGTTAAAAGCAAAACGTGAATCTAAGGTTCGATATCAGGCTGAGCCTGGGAAAACAAAGCACCCAACTCATTACAGTTCTTGCAAACAGGCCAGAACAATTCAAAAACTGGAGTGGGAGAAAGAAAAAAAATCCAAACAGATCGAGCAGCTACAGGACCAGTTGGCGCAAGCTCAGTTTCAGATAAGGCAGGAAGACACTCAACAGCACAGGCAGCAGGTGGCTGTACATACGTCATCTTCACCTACAACACTTCCCCTTCAAATTTCCCCAAGCCAGAACTTTGCTAATGATGGGGCTATGCCTATCAATATAGGGGGAACCTTGCATTTGGAAGATGCAGGACCGGGGATACAAGGGAGTGAAGTTCCGCCTGCGAATAGCGGAGGAGAAGATACTGATGTCGAATACCAAAAATGCACAGGGATTGATGAAGATGAGCTCAACACACGGGTGGGAGAAGAAGATCAGGAAAATTCGGCTGGAGAGGCACAGAAGGCAATGAATCAGGATTCTCTAGGAAGGCTAGAAGCTAGTAAAGGGCGAGAACAATCAGAAGCTGAGCGAGGTGAGCAAGAACAAGACGGCAATAATCTGGAAACAACACAAGATGATTCGGCGATCCAACAAGTTGACTTACTGAACCTGACTACTCATGGGCGTGTGCTGGAAGACCAGCCGGTTGATAAAAATGCAACGCCGGGAGGTGGTGACAAGGTTATGGCAGATGCTCCCGGACAGTATGCATGTTCCAACAAAGAAGTGGCATCTAAGGATACTGAAGCGCAGTACGCGGTGAATCAGTTGACGGCTAATTCAGTCGGCTCAGCAGCCGAGTATCAGCAACCAGGGTCTTTAGGCCCTAGCGTTCATGGCACACGGGAAGGCCTGCAGTATCCGGTTGATGGCAATAACCCACAGCCACCAGGACAGGATGATCAGCACATGAGCGACGCACACGTCCAGTCTGCAGACTCCAGCTCTGAGGTGGACACCGCAGGTCCTGCATCACAGGCAGAGCAGCATCCGGCACGGCAGACGGAGCTTAGTCCGGACGAGTTGGCAGTCAAATATCTGCAACCAGACCCTCTACGCCCCGGCATCCACAACCCACCTGAATCGCAGTCTCCGGAGGAAGTCGATCCAGTTAATGGCAATCACCCACAGCCACCGGGGGACAATGAGCAGGGAATGGGTGAAGCACCCATTCAGCCCGCGGATTCCAACCCTGAAATGACAGCTGAGAATGCTCAAGCAGGACCAGAGCAACAGCCGCTGGACAACCTACCCGCGCAGTTTACAGAATTCAGCCCCGACGACGGGGAGCCTACGGAACCACGAGCTGCCGGCTCGGATGCAGCAGGGAATAGCGCCAATACACTGCAGTTCGATGGTGACCATACGATGGTCGAGGCATCCGAACAGCCTCTAAGTACCAACAACGAGGTGGGCACCGACAACGTCGAGTCACGAGAAGAGCAGGGTCTGGCAGCAATCGATAGGCAGCCTACAGGTTCCACCCTTGAAGTGGCAGCCGAGAATACCCAACAAGAGCAGCATCTGGCTGTGCAGCTGTGGGCTGATCCTGCTGACTCAGGAGCCGAGCGTCAGCTAGAGGGAGGCCTAGACTACAGCGTCAATACATCACAAGGGCCGTCTCCGCACGGCGACCTGGTGATGGGCGATGTACCCGGACATCCCACAGTCTCCAACCACGGACCGCAAACAAACAATGGTCCACGCCATGCAGAGTTGCCGGACATACAGAATTGGTCGGGTTCGAATACAAAAACAGCGACTCAGACTGTGGCGACTTCTTGCAAGCGAAGAAGAGAGGGTTCAGTCGAAGCAACCGCACTCAGCCCTGAAAAAACAATTACTCAGGCCGCGCCGGCGTCCGGCAAAAAACGCAGAAAGACCGGAAAAATCTGGAGGGTAGAGCAATACCAGGCAATAGCAGACCAGCTTATCAGCAGACTTAAAACGGCTGCGCCACGGGACGAATACCATCCACTGGATCTAGAGGGTTTGCCTGGCGCGACTAATATGTTGTACTTATTCCATGAGGCTGCGGAACACTTTAGATGGGAGGAAGTGACATATGCCTTTGAATCCGAGGAATGCTTACCTGATGTGTTCTTCAACCGTCTGGCTGATTTTTCGGCCGTGACACAACCTGACTGCTATAGACTAAGGAAACTGACCGCGGTCCAGAGTGGACATAGAAAACGTAAGAGAGATCCAAAATTGCAGAGCATGTTGCAGCACCTCGAACAGTCAATCGATGACAAGAGCAGAGAGATTAACGCCGCAGAGATTATTGACTTTATAAAAGATAGGAGAAAAAGGACTGCACCGGGTGATAAGAAATCCTTCACGATCAATACGGACTTTAGAAACCTTGGTCCTAGCTCATAATTAGTTTGGACAGTGTGCAAGCAGCCGAGGCCTGGTCACCAGTTACGGTATGGGCTGCACCTATATGCTCCAATTTCTGCAACCACCAGTGACGCAGAAACCGTCTTTACCATTGTTCACGAAAACAAGGTCAATACAGTTAAAATCGACAACTCTGCAGCGGTCATAAAGGTTAAGAACGACATTGAAGCAGACGAAGAATGCCTTCATGCAACCGAAACATTCGACAACTACACCTCTGCTATCCTTGACCAGGTGAATTAAAGAGCAAAGATGTCGCGAATCGTCGTCTCTTTCCTTCATTTCCATAAGCTGTCCAGAGTCGTTCCCGTTCCTATGGACGAATGATATGCTTGAGAGATGCAGGGTACAGTCCGAAGCTGGAATTGGATTGCTTGAGTACCTGGGCTACGGATTTAAGGCTAACCAACTTAGTTCAGTTAAAGTGTTATAAGATAAAAAAGCTAGCCAAGATTTTAGGGTCTAGATAAGAATATTATTTCCAGTGTGCATAATGATTACTGTATCCTGCTGGTGGACGTAGGTTGTATCTTAGTTGCACACGCCGACCGAGCTCTGCTCCAGTGACCGTCCGGTCGTCCGTTAGTTCAGGGCGATCCCCGGCACCGAGCATTATTTGGACGATATCTTTATTCTTGTTGAACTGTGCTAGTTCTAGGGGTGTTATATTTAACCAGTTCCATTACGCTTTAGGTTAGGATCAGCTCCTTTCTGGAGCAAGAGTCTGATGATCACTCCGCTCCCCTGTCCACCCAAAGATTGCCTCTTTGAGCGGTGTACGCTTTTTCCGATCCTTCAGGTCAGGACTAGCCCCCGCTTTGAGCAATAACTCGGTGATGAATTCTGGTTCCCGGGAGACCGCTTCGATGAGTGGTGTTCTACCATCCGAGCTTTGATTGTCAGGACTAACCCCCGCGTCGAGCAATAGCTGGACGATTTTTATCCGTCCGTTGGAGACTGCTTTCTGAAGGGCAGTTTTGCCTTTGTCCGTTGATTTAACATGGGCTCCGGCTTGCAGTAATTTCGCCACTGATTGGCATTTCCTGCTTTGACATGTTTTATCAGGTCTTTGTTCAGGTCCACTGGGGCGTCCACCGGGCGAGGCATTGTTCTGCATGGTGTTTGACCACTATACAAGAGTGGTCAATTTATAGTGACCATGTGAGCTTTTATTAGAATCAATGTGAAAATTTGTCATAACTCGTATTCTGGTCCTAGTAATAGCAAGGTTTGCTTCCAGCATGTCCAAACCCGAATTGAATGGCACTCCCAGATCCACCCGCCCGAGGAGTGTAGACCGAGGTAATTGCGTCTCGCATGGAACCGTTTGTGGCATGACTTGGTTATTCCCTATTCAGAACTTATATGAAAGAGGCATTTGGTCCGCGTCCAAAACCCGCACTATTCACAGCAACTTCTATTATTCACTCTGCTGCAGGAAGAGGATCAGGCCATACGCATACTTAGTCCGAATAGCGACGATCTCGGTAACTTATGGTCTAGGGGTTGGGAAATATCATTTCCGGGTGGCTACCATACTTGGAGGAAAGGGAAATTGATGCACTGGCGGGCCAAAGGCACAAATAAAGAAATCAAGTACAATACCTATCTCTTAGGCATGTAAATAGACCCTTCTAGAACATGGACGTCTGCCGGATAGATCTCCTTATCCAGCACGTCATCCCAGTCAGACAGGACAGTGGCCTCAGCAGCCAAGATCCGATTCACGTTTAACATCGTGCTGTACATGACACCGTGGCTGGAACGCCCCTCGACCGGGCCTTCAAATGACCCTTCCGCGGGCCCGTTTATATCAGAGCCCTTTGCCGCCGGTCCTGCAGATCTATACCCACCCGTCAACGATGGGTATGGCGCAAAGCAGCGCAAGTGCCCGCTCCCACACAGCCGGCCTAGCGATACGTCGAATTGCGCGCCGACATCGACCCGCTCCGCGATGTCCGACGGGTTCACGGACAGGGCGGCGAGAATGCGCTGCGCGCCACGTAGGCTTACTGCGTAGAAGATTGAACAGACACCGTCGGTGATCGGGCATGTCACGCGGGCATCATCCGGTCTTGCGAGCGGTGGCGGGTCGCGCCAATAAGGCAGGAAATGGTCTGGTGGGAGGATGGTCCGATCAGCTGGTGTTAGATAGTAGGCGCTGTCGCTGCTGCATTCAACTCCACAATGGCCTAACCAGAGGACATCCCAGTCGTTGCCGTAGGGAGATCCTGTTGCGGTTGATTTGTCCACATGCACGTCGTCTGTACCTTGCAGACTGCGCATTGCGATGGCGAAGCTCTGCAGCTGGGTCTTGATAGTGACGTCCCAGTCCGCGTCGTCTTCCATAACAATTGCGCTTGCGAGACGGTCTCTTAGGATACTGCTGCAGGTTAGGCCATATTCAAATCAACCGTTCTCATGGATACAATATATCTCACCGTTGCATCACGTTGAGATGGGAACGTCGGGCCGCGTACTCAGCTGGTTTGTGATCGAAATCCCAGTTCAGGTTTGCCGTCAGCGAACTTCTATTAGATGAAGGGCCCATAACATACATAGGGATAGGACTTGGGATCGATTTCATCGGGCATAATAGCATCAATGATCTCTACACGGAACCCAGTGACAGAAGAGCCAAGGACGATATTGTCGCGCTTATCGACTCTACCACGGAGATTGATCGCGAATATATTCTGCACCTGTTTTCAACTGAGCAAGTAATTATTGGGTGTTATCAGCTATCCTACCCCTAACGACTCGTTTCTGATCGCTTGGATGCGCCTCGAGGCAATTGGGGGCCCTGAATATGGCGAATAGGTGTTGAACGACCAAAATACTAATGCCATCAAAATGAGAATGGTAATTGCATGCAGGGCGATGCGCGAAGTCTGTTTACGGCATGTCGGCTTGGCCATTTTGGTGGGATATCAATATAGGCTGACCTAGCTTGAGCGGGCAGTCAGATAATTAAATAGACGGACCGTAACAGAATGCTTAAAAACTAATGAAAGTAAGTTACAAGGCGTCCAGGCGAATCGCACAGTAGGCCGTGGCTAAATCAAGCCCGGGGTGCCGGTTGCACGAGTCTTGCGTCAGCGGTTAATGTGATTCTGTTGGATATATTCTGCACAGGGCCGCCTCTTCGCGGTGTATTGGCCTATATAGTGAAGTAACCTACCTCCTATACATATGCGGTTTAATTTCCCCTTCTTGTCTAGATCAGGCGCCGCGAGTTTGACTCACCGAGTCCACATGGGCTGGCAGCGCCGGACGCATAGCGCACCAGGCTCCCGTTGGCCATTACCTTGGCACCTTGCCGCATCAGGATGGATGACTTGCCGCCGACAGGTCCTATTACATAAAATTTCGGAGTTTGGCGGAACTATAATTGGGACCCGGTCATATAACACTAGTGACTGGTCAAGCTCGTTCGCTTGCTGTACAAGTGTCCATCCAGTACAGAAGCATAATAATATATAACACTAGCTATCTTGTTGACACAAACTTCACATGGTGAATATCGCCCACAAACCCACCAGAGGCTGGAAGGTACACAGAGACAGTTCACAGTCATGATATTAAAGTAACTTATGTGCGTTCCTGGTCTTGCGTCAGCGGCCTCCCAGACTGCGGCTCCAGGAGACTTTGATGTCGCCGTTTTGACACTTCTCGCACGAGCCAATGATGGTGTATATCAACATGTCGAAGCTTGGTGGTGAGGGTTGGCTCGTTCTTCTTCAGAAGATTGCCCATTTGAGTGTTGTCGCAGAGTATTTCGGGATCCCGATGGACGTGCGATTGAACGCGATTGAACGCGATTGAATCCATTAAACAGTCGTCGCCACTAGATGAGTTGCTTCGCACCCTCTGAGATAGCCAGGGGTTCCGCTTCGGTAGTTGATATTGTCACGGCTCTTTAGTCGATAGGGTCTCCGAATAGCTTCATCAGATACCCTTCAGAGCTGCGTCAATTCGGATTGTCACCGTATAAAGCGTCAGTGGCAAACGCCGCTATTTCCTTGGTGGTTCCATCAAATTGAATGCCTCGCTGCTTCGTGCCAACAGGTATTAAATTGCATATTTGGCCGCGTTGATATGGGCGTTTGTTAGCTTCTGAAGGTGAGCTGCTATCATGCTGACCACTTTAGAGCTATCGGGGCGTGTCATGACAGTCGGATAGAGACATGACCCAACAAGGTATTGGTATAGACGGATATTCTGCCTGGTAGGCACCTCATTGTCTGCCGCCGGTTCTAGCAACGGCGTCGGAGGATATTCCTCGAGGATCGGGGGGTTGAATCGTCTCACCAAACTATCTATATAGGAATTCTGTACAAGCCACAGTTTCCTCATTTTGCGGTCCCTTCATGTACAAAACATATTTTTCTACTTCGTTTTAGGCGCTTTGAGATCTGTGATGCATGACGAGGACATCGTCAACTAAAAATGTGACGATTAGATGATCATTTTGCCAGAGGCAGGTGCTGCTGCACTATCATGAGTCTGCATGAACCTCGCGGCAAGTGTTGCTGCAGCGGTATCAGTCCTTGTACATGGTTAAATGTCGCCTCTCACCACTAACCTTGACTTGAACTTGGTGACGTGACCTTCAGCGTCAAATTTGTATTTAAAGACTTAACGTACAGGGATCGCCAGTTTCCCTTTTGGTATATGGACTGTTTCAAATACTCCGAACTCCGAGAAATCGTCCCATTCTACCTGCATGACTTGTTCATATCCGGCGGTCGGAGCTTCGCTTGCATGGCCATATAGAACGTGGTATAGTCATTGACTTTTGATTGAAGGAGTCGGACATAGTGAGTGCGATGCATCTTTGTTGGGTCCTCTGCGAGTTTCTCTGCTGCACTAGATCTCTTCATCGGAATGATGCTTTTATACTGGTTGAACGAGGGTGCATTTTCCATAACTCATCGTTGTCGTCGACTAGCGGGCCATTGGCGTCGCTTTTATCGAGATCATCGTTCCGGGGTTGTTCATCGTCCGATCCGACTGGCGAATGAGGCGTTGCAGTGGTATAGCCATTCTCGTCCTCCCAGTTGTCTTTTCTAGCCTCGGGAGGTCTCCTGGAAGGTCAAAATTAGTGTTTTCGTTGTCATGTATGGTTGCTTCTCCATTTATTGTTTCCGTGTCTCTCTGCTGGAGGCGTTCAAATACTGTCTCTGCATTGCTTGATTCTGACGAGGTCTCATTGGTCGGTTGAGTTTGAGGCATTGCACCGGTCGGTCATCTGCAGTCAGGCGCCACAGTAGCTCACAAAATCTGACCGTCACGTGATGTACCGTGCGGAGTTCGTTCGAGTGAAGCGGGGGAAGTGTTGTTTTCCAATTCACATCGACCATGGTCAGAAACTACGAGGTTGTCCAGCCCTATTCTGCGGACCCCTTTACCACAACTAATACTGACAATTCGTGTTTAGGACGCAATCAGATACCTGAATTCTCGGAAATCCCCGCCGAAAGCTACCTTGTCCGAGATGCGCGGCTCGGATGACATGATGAAGTGGATAAAGTTAATTGGTTACAGGGTAGTGGTCTTTTTCTGTTCGCCCAATACATGAGTGTTGATTGCCAGCTAGGAAGAGGATTTGAACTCTCTGAACATCATTCACGTCGCCGGGACTGATGGAAAAGGAAGCACTTGTGCCTATGTTGCATCTATTCTTCAAAGATTTGGAAAGAGGGTCGGGCTCTACACCTCGCCACATTTACTTGACACATGTGAGAGAATCCGGATTGGCGGGGAACCTGTGTCGAAATCCCTTTTCACTGCTAGGTTTTTCGAAGTTTGGGACAAGCTGCCAGCTAAAGCCACACCCAAAATAGACATTCCCCGGTACCTTCAGCTTTTGGCTCTTCTATCGTTCCATGTTTTCATTCAAGAGAAAGTTGACGTTGCAGTGTACGAGACACATATGGGTGGCAGATATGATGCAACGAATGTTATACCGTCGCCGACTGTGACCGTGATTACACATATCGCCGAGGATCATGTTCAATACCTCGGCCCGGGTATCAGAAGTATCGCCTGGCACAAAGCAGGTATTATTAAGCCGGGTACACTTGCGTTTTCGTCGGTCCAAGAACCAGCTGTCGCCGAAGTCTTGATGCAGGAAGCAACAAAGCAAGGATCAACTATCGATTTCGTCGACAAGGACCCTGATCTTCCGCTGGAAGTTGAAGCTCAAAGGGAAAATTGTTCCCTGGCTGTGGTAGCAACACGAGGGTGGTTATTTTTGAAGGGCGGGGCTGGGCAGAAGGATGAGCGTAGCAATATTCTTGAAGGGATCAAGCGGTTCTGCTGGCCTGGCCGGTATCAACGGGTCCGCCAGGAGAAATACGAGTGGTTCCTTGACGGAGCCCACAATGAATCAAGCTTGCCAGGGGCTGTGAAGTGGTTCGCCGGAGCATGCGGGGACAGGTACACTATGGTATTGACTTGATTGAACATATTGCTGATGTCTCGTCCAGTCCGGATGTTACCAGGGCCCTTATCTTCAGCCCTTCCTCCAATCGGGACAAAGAAGCGCTTTTACAGGCCGTCAGAACGTCTTTAATCTTATCGGGTATCCAACCCCAACACGTGATATTTACAACCTACAAACGACGGCATGGTGACCAACGAGGTATAATGTAAAATCCCAGCACGTATAACAACAACTAATGCTTGCCTCAAATCTAGATTCTACACCGTTGGACGACAATCCGCAGCAGCTCAAGGAGGCTTGGAAAAAACATGGAACACATGATGATCGTACTACACTGTTATGCGAAAATACTATAGAGGGTGCATATGACCGTATTCGGGACCTAACCAGCGGAGACCCAGCTGTCCAGGTTCTTGTTACGGGAAGCCTACATCTAGTTGGCGGTGTCTTGGGTTTGTTGGGGTACTTGGAGAAACAACGTCCAGCTATGTTTTGATGTCCGCCTCTAGCCTCATAAGCACACTTAACTCGCTCAAGAGGTATGTTCCTGTTCCGGCCATGTAGTATCTTGGCGGCTGAGAATCTAGCAGCTTGGCGGCCAGATGCCGTTTTATCAAGCAATGGAAGAGATGAATGAATGCAATGTCAAAGCACCCGTCGGTAAAGGTTACGTATCGGTTTGCGAGATCCATTGCATCCCTTAAGTTGATGTCAGCCTTTTCCCACTCTTTCTTGTACCAGTGGATCCGAGCTAAGCCAATCATTGCACGTACATGGCCGAGCTGGTCGGTCACATCAGGCTCCGTGAGTGATTGGTATACGGCTAACGATTCCTCGAGCGCATCTCGCGCCGGCTGCAATTCTTTAATGCGCATATAGGCTTCAGCTAGAGGAAGTGCTAGGCGACGAAATGCTTTGGACTGTTTAAGAGAACCCGCTCTTAGTTGATTTATATCTGTCGAGATCAGCCGTATAGCATCCTGTGGCCTGCCCAGTTCACAGTAGACATCTGCGAGATGATGTTTGATGTGAGTTTCGGCCGAACCCGTGTGCGGCCCGCTTAGACATGGTTCAAAGGTCTGCCGCGCTTGCTCAAACTGCCCCATGTATCTCCATATCCGGCCTATTGCAGTATTCTTCATTCGAACAAGTCCAACCTCAAGCCGTGATGGCGGGTCTTGAGCCTCCCAGGATAAGAACAGATTTTGCGCAGCATTGAAATCTTTCCGCATAATGGCGTTTTCTGTTCGAGACAACAGTAACCGAGCGCGAACACAATGTAGTCTCACATCATTCTTTTCTGCTTTGGCATTCTGATCCAATTCGCGTATCATTTCACATAGAACCGCATCGGATCTCTCATGCCTGCCTATAGACCGCAAAGACACACTGCGGTAGTACGCAGTCATAGCACGCATACGGAGTGGAGCGGTATTGTGAGACCAAAGGTAATCCAAAAGGAGTGACAAACTCTTGCAAAAGCACTGCCTCAAAAAGCAGCGAGAGTGCAATCTTGATGCGGACAAAAACGCCTCCATCAAACTCTCTTTCACGGCTTCTGGTAGAATTTTGAATTCACTCGGTCCCACATTTCCCCAGACATATTCCATCAGAGGCAATAGCTGATTCCCAACGGTTCGGTAACTAGTATATATGATTAGTGCCCCGGTGAGTTGATTATACAGTATGTAGGCAGTCATACTCTGGCTCCAATTCTTCGTCACGTGGAAAAACAAACCCCACAAATTCCAGGAGGGATTTCTTGTGCAAAGATGTAGGATAGAAAGGCTTATTGGCAAGCGAGTACGCTTCCGTGCCATCTTCGAGCGTAAGCATCTTGATTGACGAGTCATTGGTGCATTGCTCTATTGCTTCGTCCAGCATGCCTGCACTAGAAAATAATGTACAGATATGGCGGAGTCCGGAACTGTAGGAGGCGGTCGTGACATGTCCTCTATAATCCCATCGCCTTTGTGGTACTAGCCCGCGCTGTAGAATAGTTCTGCGAGCGTTTCTACCTCCAAAGCAGGATACCAAGTAGAACATAAATTCCTTAGGCGTTGCTATCTCGTCATCTGTGTCTAATATTGTATAATGTAAGATGTCTGTTAGCTGAAATCAGGTTAGGCAAGATACCTTCTCGTGTCTTAGTCATTTGCCGACTTTCTTGCCCGACTGTAGGTGGATGAAACTCTACAGAAGATCAGCGCCGTCTATTTCAATTGCGTTCGAGAGGACGCACGCTCTGGAATCCCACAGTCATCAATAAACGTATGGTGGGATTTCTTCCTTCGCTTAGAGGTAGGTGAGTCCCCGCTTGTTATAGGGCAGCCGGGGACTCCAGATTGGTGAACGGGAATCCCGAAGTTCTCGGCACATTCAGCAAGTTCACGGAAGGTATATCCAGACTTTCCTTGATGGATATCGCGGCCAACAGTCTTCACAATCCAGGCCATCTGAGCATAAGACAGCCTCGCTCTTTTTTGTCTATATCTCCCAATCGAGCCAAAGGCGCATAGAAGCAGCAGTGCAACTGTGGGGCCGAATTTTCTGCAAGCGTAAAAGACCACCTTCCACCAAAATTCGTACCTCTGGACATCACCGGATGGGCCCTTGGTCAAAAGGGTTTGAAGGTCAGGTTGCTTCAAAAGCCGTTCAGAAGCCTGAGCTAATGATTTGTTACTGTTTCTGACATTTTGTAGGTCTTCCCTAATAGTTTGTAAATCTTTTGCTCCCTCAAGTTCAGCTCGCATTAGTGTAAGATGAATTTCCAATATGAATTTGTCTTCGAGGCTCATCTGATCCACGCGATTTTCAGAACAGCACCAGCAAACATTATTGGCTGACGAAAGAGTACAGGCCTGCATAAAGTTGGGAGATTCGTTGGGCGATTCCATGGGTGCACGTAATAAAGCCATTGAAAATCTGCACTGGAGTGGTGTGAACTTGCAAATTAGGTCATTCATTCAGGGGTGAATATTAGTCACAAGTTACAGTAACCTCCAGCGGGGTAGCAAACACGGACCACACCACCCGAAAATCAAAAACCTTTCAATTTAATGATGTTTCAACAACAAAGTAAATTTAGGCTACGCTAGGTAATAAATCAATTTAATAACTTATTGATTTAACTCAAACCATGATTAACTTACTTGACTGGGAGAAGAAGAGCTTCAAGAGAGACGTGTTGATCATGGAGGAGTCATAAGACTAAATAGAGTGGCTACCTAGCCTATCTCCTCTTCGTTCTAACATTTCCTCGATCTCTAGTCAGATATTGTTGTCGTGGGCGCGTCTTACTACATTTTGTCATGACCCGGTGTCACGACCAGCAACAGCGAACACGAACACGCCAAGCTAACCCCCGGCAACTACCTGGCTGCCCGACGCGAAGTGGTCACTGCCAGCGCCTTGGAGCTAATATCTATGAAAAGTCTTTATAAATATCGATCCTCCTTAGTTCTTTCAAGCAATTCACCCTGATCACAGAGGACGACCTATGTTTGTTTTCTTTAGTATTCTGACAGACGGCAAGCGGGGCGCCGGAAACGGCCCTCATTGCACCGTCCGTCTGCCGCCTGCCACCGCCTGCCGCCGCCGGGCATCCTGCTACCCCTTGCGGTATAGCGCCAACCCCTTCGGGAATGGCGGCGCCGTCTCGCCGCTTTTGCGGCCTTCCCCTGCCGCCCCAACACGTCCGCTGCCTCTATATAAGCCCGCCTCTCTCCCTTGAACGACCACGCACTTTCTCTTCCTCTTTTCCCCTCCCGTCCTACCTCGCCCGGTGCACTGCCCCCTTCCCAAGATGCCGTGCTACCGGATGACCACCCCTTTCCAGTATGGCGCTGTCTATCCTCTTCTCTTCGCCCCCTTCAGCTACGGGGTCGCCGACGGGTCACCGGGACGATTGAGGCTTTGAGACCTTGCT
>JASVWD011279080.1:0-28106 GCA_031763745.1 Pionus menstruus
ATCACGGGCTTCTTCGGCGTCGTCAAGGTCGTCGCATGCGGCATCTTCGTCCTCTTCCTCGTCGAGCGCATCGGCCGAAAGTGGTCGTTGGCAATAGGCGCATTCGCCATGGGCGCCCTTATGCTCATCGTCGCAATGCTGGCCAAATCATTTCCGACTGATCCGGATGCAACAGAGACCGCATCAGGTATCTCCTCGCATACGGCTGCCTCTATCGCGATGATCTACCTCGAGGCGGCATCGTATAACATGTCCTGGGTATATCCACCAAGAAACGTTCCCATACTAGTAAATTAGTAGCTAATAGTGTGATAGGGCCCCGTCCCATGGCTATACATGAGCGAGATCTTCCCAACGCGGATCCGCGAAATCGGCATTGCGGTGGGGACTGCAACGCAGTGGCTGTTTAACTTTGTCTTCTCGCAGGCGACGCCGCACGCGGTGGACAACATGGGCTGGAAGACGTTCTTGATGTTCTGCATCTTCAACTGGGCGATTGTCGTCTACGTGTTTCTGTTCATCAAGGAGACGACGGGCAAGTCGCTGGAGGAGATGGAGGATGGTATGTTTAGACACGTTTCTGTTTCTGTTGCTGTTGCTGTTGTGTTAGGGATTTGGCTAATATACTGGCAGTGTTTAATTCGAACTTGGTGCACTTTAGGAAGGATGAGGAAGAGCATGTCCATGTTGATGCGGATGCGGATGCTGCGGTGGTGGAGAGACCGCGTAAGGTTTAAATACGATGGTATGCTGATTTATACTTGATTACAATGGTTTTGTCAATGGCTTTGTCGATTTCAGCTGGCTAGGTAGTATAGCCGTGGATCATAATGCGGAAGGACGGTGGAGCCGGAATGTTTATAGGGCAATGGCGTCTGCTACGACATAACGAATTCAAGGTTTTTAAATAATTCAACGCATGATATCTATTTTATACAGGTTCCTAGCATCATCTACAGCCAGGTAGTCCATTCTTCCGCTCTCACACTTGTGCAACAAGTTAGCAGTTGACCGGTAAGACATGCACCTGATCAAGCTCAACTATTTTTAACCCGAACAATCCGTAAAAAACTCATTTATACCGACCATCTGACCGATGACTTACCACAGTTGAGCCCGAAATTCCGTGTCGGCCGTACAACCATTGGTTGCTCTGGCTGGCTGAATACATCTCATCAGCCAACAACTGGTCCTGCGGGCTTCTTGGCCAACATCAAAAGCATCAGCTCTCATTCATCACAAGGTATTTATTCTTCTGGGAATGCGGCACGAGCAGCGCATGTGGACGCGAGGTATTCTCTACAAGTCGTTGGGTTTCAGTGTCTGTGTCTCGGAGCTCGTATACCGTCAGCCCAGATCGCTTTGTAGCTTGGCATGAACTTCTCAGGTTGTGCTGCAGAAGTCATCCAAAACAAAGCCAATCATGTTCATAACACCTTCTAGTTGAGCTGTAGACCTCCGGCATAAATAGAGGAGGGTCCCCAGTCCTTGCCTACTGTCAACAAGCCAACCCAACCACCAACATGAAGCTTACAGCTGCTATTATCCCCGGTCTCCTAGCTACCAGCGCCTCTGCTGTCCTCGACAAGTGGGCTCGTAAGTCGTCACCCTGCTCTCCTTAACAAACTAACATTCGCAACCAGCGTGGGGCAAACGCGACTATGCTTGCATCAACGCCTACTCAGGCCCAACCGGTTCGTCCCTCGTAACCCTATACTAATAAACCTTTAACTAACATCAAACAACCAGACAACAGCACCATCGCCCCAAACTGGCCGGTCGAGATCCGGTTCAACCGCAACAGCGGCCGCTGCGACGCAAGCTTGGACCACTACCCAACCGCCGAGTACAGTCTGTGGCTGCACAACAACCCTGTCCGCCAGCCGGCGGGATTCGTGACGTCCGAGTACCAGGTGAAGCTCCAGGACGGCATACCCTCGGACGCGGGCAGCTTGACCTTTGAGCTTCCTGATGATCTGCCTGAGGTGGGGGATGACTCGGTGTGGTATTTGAGGTTGAATACGTATTTGCCTACTGCGCCGCAGGTTTGTCATTCTTTATTTATTTATTTATTTGCCTTGTTGCTGATGTTTCTCTTGCTAGATGCCTTCTTTGTTTAATGCACTGGGGCCGTTTAGGCTTGTTCGGTAGGTGTTGCTATAAAGTCAAGCATAGTGTTGTTGTCGATGGGAAGGGAAAAAAAAAAAAAAAAAAACCAACTCCAATAGCTCCTAGGTCACTGGCCACTAGTTACTGGTTATATTATTAGTGTTTTCGGTTCCGATTCCAGAACTGAATCCGTATTCTGGCGTGCCTCGCTTATGTAGCTATAATCTGGGCCGGTTTTAACAGATAATCCGACATGGTGTACGTGATGTCGAGTCACGAGGTAGGTACATCCGTATCGATCAAAGGCGTCGCATCAGGCGGGCCGCCCTTGGAATTAAACAACCATGTCGATTACGTGATGTCGAGTCACGTGTTGAATACGGCGGCCTGTTAGGAGAATTCCGAAAAAACTATTTTTACCGGTCACAGCTAGTATTCTGCCAGCAGAAACTGAACTGCTTATCTTATCTAATAAGAGATGTGACTGCAGGGCCGTACCGCGGCCCTAGCATGCCTCAGGCATACTTATGTAGCGTCCATAATAGTTTGTTTCCCCCTTCCAGGCAACCGCGACCCCGCGGTTCTACCTTCTATGTTCTCAGCTCTAAGGCTGGTCATTGCGTTTAACATTCAACAACACTTTTGACAATGTTTCCACTGCTCCCTCTAACGACTTCTCACACATTCCATCTGCTAATTGGACTGTTTGGACCATGGTGTCCCCCAAATACGAGGGTTTCTAGTTGTTGCTTCTGGGTATGTTTGCTTGATATCCTGATGATCCTGTGTTACTGACACTGCCTAGGCCCGGTGAAATCCTCCCATTGCTACCACGAGCGACACACCGCCAGTCAGGCACTGGCTTGCAAGGAGTCAACCAAGCCATTTTGAACCTTTCCACTAGCACCCTAATTCTGTTGGGGTGCGAGGGCCCTAAGGAAAGGGCCATACGATGGAAACCGGCCAGCTAAGACAATAACCTGCGGAGGTGGCGATAACTACCACCCATGCAGGGAGCATGGCTTCACAACACGAGAGTATGCATGCTTACAGACGTTTCCATTGAACTTCCGCTTCTAACAAGATACATATGTGGTAACAGATTGGAAACGCGGTTCCTCCTCTGTTCGCCAAGGCGATCTATGGCGAGATTATCAGATCATTGCAAGAGACGGATAAGCGAGAATTGAGCTTGTCATTACCTGGTCTATGAACCAGTATATCATGCCTTACAGGGCTTTTTCCCTTATTCTGTGTTCCTTTCCTTTTGTTCCCCTGTGTCCCTGTTAAGGTCGGTGGTCTTTGATTTTCCCGTTCCTGCGCCAAATAACGCTAGTCCTGAATAGGTCTAGCTCCCGCTTGCAGTTTAGTCTGCAGTGACTCTGTAGTATAAGGCTTAATATCAAGTCTGTATATAAATTTATATATAAAGTTGATTGATAACTTTTTATTTAGTAGTTTCTAGTACTCCTGCTTTTACTGAACCATCTCAGCTGCTGATTGAAGCCTAAGCGATCTCACTTAATGGACACTAGTGATCACTTGTGTTTAGAAAAGGTATAAATATCCTGCTCTTCCCTTGCCAGGTAAGTCTTTCCTTTTCAAATTCCTGCCTATTACCATGGCTAACTCTACCCGGTAAGTCCTTATCTCCCTTTTACAGGGCCTGTTTACTGATTTGTTACCAGCACATCGCAGGAGCTTCTTGCGTCATCAATCCATTTCCACTTCGTTGACGCTGGCCCCCGTCGTCTTACAACCTACATCAACTATCCTCTCTTGTCAGCATTCGAGAACAGTCTTGTCCTGATCCTCCGCCAACATTCTGATGATACCGACCTGGAAGGTGGCGCTTTACTGCGCATGCTATTGTTCCTGCTTCGCTATTTCTTGAATAATAGTGAATATGTGTTATCTGATAGTATCCCCCTCTGGGGAGAGGAGCTCGACTGAGGTATGTTCTATTTCCCACAGGTTATTTATATTGGCTGACATAGCAGTTATTCAGAGATAATTTCCTTGAGGTTCTTATTATGAAGTCCCCGGGAGGGGCCCCCTGCGGGGGTTGTATGTAGCTTTTTATTTTCTTCCTAATGAAGTGACAATGTTCCTCTGCAGTTAGGATTCTATGTAGCTTGTAGAACCCTTAGGTCTTCCTCTTCAGTACTTCTATAGGGAATACTGATGCTGTTTAAACTGATCCAGTACAACAGTATCCCTCACATGGCTCGGTGGTTCCTATGTGTTATATTTCGAGTCCCATCCGCGCCCATTTAACCAGAAATTGGAGGTCCTCCTTTCATCTGCGGTGTGCCAGTATGTATTCAACCTTAAACGCACTCTACAACCTTGTCTTCGCATGCCCTGACTTACTGCAGAGCGATACGTTAGTTCGACGCTGGGTGTTGGATTGGTTAACATGCAATATGCCTTATCAGCCGGGATTTCGTGAACGCTTCAAGGAGATACTGATCCGGATGGGTTCGGCCAGGGACTGGGTCCTGACCGACCTTTTACATTTGGTACGATTGCATGTGCTGCTTGGTGGCTCAATTTACGATCCAAACGCGAAGTATGTAAAGATGTTTGAATGTTGCTACTATGAGCGCCTGTTCCCCGGCCGCTGTTTCTCGGGAGTTCAGTTGAAACTGGATGACCCTATATATTCTGGATGCATAGTGAATGATAATCTTGATTCCGGTATTAAACAGGATCTTCGCCAGAACCAGATCGATCAATTCATCGCCATGCAAGACGCCAAGTACTTCGAAGCAATACAGTTGTTTTTTAATGTCCACTTATCGCAAGAGGTCAAGGTTGAGGATGTTATGCCGGACGGCCTGCTGCGCCGCCGTACCCTAACATATCGTCAATCACCACCTTTACACTTTGTCTGGAGCTTATGGTTCGGGTCCGACCCACTTGCCAGATCGGAGGCCAGGGTCGTGTATATCGACTAGCAAGATAATTGCCTTATGCCATAGAAAACAACCCGCTCATGTATGCCAAGGGTAAAAGCGATGACGATAGACAGTTTACTTTTCGATACCACTTCGCAAGTGTGGCTATTGCGAAGTCCGAGTTTGCTAATGCTGAGATTGAACCTCAATTGGACAACAACGGCATCGCCTTAGACGAGGCTGTGCTGCCCGAGGAACACCCGTCCATCGACTCGATAGTCTCCGGAGACTATCGCAATTGCGACACGACCAATATTTCGTTTTGAAGACTTTGCTAATGACCCAGACATGGAAGACCCGACTGACATTGTATATTTTCGATTGCCAGATTCCGATTACAGTGACGGCAATGCTGATCTCGAGATACTAAGGGCAGTCTTCGCGTCTTGGGGAATTTCATAGTAATGGTTATAAATAATAAAATTTCCTACGGAAAGAATTTAAAAAAAAAAAATAAAAATAAAAAATAAACTTACATACAACAAGCTCGAGTAATAACACTAGACTTACTATTCTTATAAACCAGTAAGGCCTCCTTTCCAACTCAATAGACACAGGTGGAGAACCACCAAAGGCGCCACTGTAGGCAGACATAAAAGGGAAATATCGAGAGGTAGTCGGACTTTAAATCAAGCCCAGACCGACAGATTCCTGAATCCATCGAGTCTGATGGAAGAAGAGCTTGGAATCTAAATATATATATAGGCGTAGAGATTCAATGTACGCATAAAGGGGGAAGGTCCACGCATAAGAGGCTAAGGCGTGCACGCGCGGCTAACAAGCAGGGATTATGTGGGAGATAGAATGTCCGAATAGATTCATATTTTCCTGTTCAATTATCTTTAGTTTTATAGCTCGCCGTTAGACAAAAACTCTTTGTGGTATTCGACCTAAAAGCTGACATGTCCATGAAAAAATCAATCAAATCCTACTGTTTAGTATATCAGATTACTTGACTACTTTTGAAGTAGATAGACGATCAGTCCCTTCATTCTTTCCATAATAAGGATCGTATTGGAGGGATATTATATTGAGAGATAGTGGATAAACAATAAATGAGAAAGTAAAGTGCGAAAATATTGGTTTTAATCTCGTCTAATAACGGCCATTTGTTGATGTCGCCTCCCTGAAACTCAGGTTTTGTAAAGCCTATGGTTACGACGGTTCCATACCCAATGCTAGCGCTCACCAGGAAAGTTTCTCATGAAGCTGATGAACCTATCACCAGATCGTCATCATCTGTATCAGGTTTGGGTTTGTATTGGCGCCATTAAAGGCGGATTCGAATGCGTGTTTGGAGTTTGGATTCAGCTTCTTTTTCAGCGGTGTGCTTATCTTCCTGCTCAATGACTATGCTGTGCATGGTTGTTTTCCGACTTGCTTCTTATCAATAATCAGGGTGTACTGTGACTGAGGATTGAGCTATTCATTGACTTGTGTTGCCTTCTCTGTGATTGAGAGCCAGACATCTGCGAGAGAACAGCAATGCGAATTAATGGCCTATCATGCCAGCCCTCGACTGTCAAAACAGTCTAAGAAATAAATACGCAAATTACTATGCGTGTATCCAAATTTCCAAGCCTGTTGGAATGAAGCGACTTAGACTAGCGTCTGATAGATGTCTCTTCGCCATAACTTAAAGAATAGGCGCATTAAGCCATTCCCGGGGTGTACAGACCTTTTGCCCAAGCTTTCGGACGAATATAAAAGGGACGGTGATCAGTATACTCTTGCTCAAACAATTCGAAAAGCAGAGCCTGTATACATGGCTTAGGATACTGATAAAAGACAGCTTCTTGTGACTTTCCTAGCTGATTGGTTTCGGAATAAGAATGGAGAACTAGAGACTATCTATGTGATTATCGTACGAAAGGAGGATGCAGTAACTCCTACCAAGGCCCAAAAAGAGGTAAAAGAGACTAAGAAAGAGACTAAGAAGGAGTCAAAATCCAGGCCTACATTGAAGGTTAAAATAGAACCAGGCGTAGGAAAGAAGCGTTCATTCTCAATTACTTCTATCAAGCCGGAACCAGAGGAAATTCCGGCTATTAAAAAAGAAGAAGAGGAATCTAAGTCTCCATTAGATCTTCCATCCCCATCAGTACTGCTTTTTCGAGATGAAGAAGACAGGGTAGACTTTCGTACGAGAAAGCGCCTCTTCAACCTGAGGATATTGAACGCTCTGCAGAATTCGGGCCAGTTTAACTGCTGTTCACTTCTCTGTACAGGGTTTGCCTGTTCTATTGCCTGCTCAATTGCTGTACGCGGGTAGATTACTGCTAGAAGTTAATGTGTTACCGACTAAGCATAACACAATAAGACTATATATGGAGTTTCTTACCTCTTACTTTTCTTTCCCTCAACAACCACCATCACCACCATGCCGTACGAGGCTTCATTAAGTCCCTTTTCTCTCTATTCCGAAGCTGCTGCTAACTGCTCTGTCTGATCCCACGCGGTTTTTATTGAATCCAGCATCTGCATTCGATGAAAACCGTGTGGGATCGTACATGTGTTTATAGGAGCAACAACAACAACAACAACAACAACCGCGTGCCCGTGATTACTCTGGAGGGCCTGTTCCGTCGGCTGTACGAAGCCACACCTCCTAGACAGCACCCTATCCTTCCTATTCAGGGCCAGGCCTATCTTACACCCTATATTCACACGAACGCGGGTTTACGACTGCTAGCCCAACCCGGGCAACCTGTGCCTTTTATCCGCGGCAGGATATCAGCCAGGCAGATACAGCTGCATCGTCCCTCGTACATCCATGCCCTGCTAATTCAATCGAGGGGTATTCGGTTGGCCCGGCCTTGTACACATTGCCGATGTGGACTTAGCCACCGTCTACCCTTTCCCGATTGCCGCCATGTACCAGGAGAATTCGCGGGAGCATGCGCCAATTGCAAATAGCCCGACCGAGCCAGTCGGTGCTCCGTACGAGACAAATTGTGGGAGGAATTAGGGGAGCAAAGGCCGGGTCTTCCTGCTGGGGGACAGGGTAGTCAAGGAGAGGCCGCCAACAATCCAATAAACTTAGATCCAGAGGAGGGCGAAGAGGGGAATCCAATCAACTTGGACGAGGAGGACGAGGAAGATGAGCAAGACGAGGAGGGAGAGGAGGATAATCCTATTATCCTATAAGGTACGTATGATATTTCTTATTTCCTTTGTCTGCCGGACTTGGGCAACCCAGCGCCCCTAGTTGTACGGGTCCTGTGTACAACAACCTGAGCAAGGCTTGCACCTCTTCGTGGTGCTCAGGGCGAGTAGCTGCCAGTTAGTGGTAGTGAAACTAAGCAGGTTATTATGTATATAGTTTTCTGTGGGTCCTATTACTAGTGCTTACATGAAACTTTCATTGCTATAGTTTTGTTCTAATAGTCTGCCGTACCGGGATGGATTTTTTTTATCTGCCGTTTTCCCGTGTTGAGAGTACCGGAAGCCGGTCAAGGGAGACTGGTGTTTTACAACTGGAGAAATCCGACAAATGTATCGCTGCATATTGTCAGTATCGGAAATTGTATTCACTATGTGAGTAACTCCGGCAAAAATCGCTTGATCTGGTGTAAAGCAGGAGCCAATGAACCGAAAACCCGGCAGTGTATCCAGTAAGCCCTTGCTCTTTTGCTTTTTGATGGCCCTCCTTGACCATATATTAACAAGAGGTGGTCATTTATTTCCAACTTCAGCTGGACCCTGGCCACCAAAAAAAAAAAAAAAAAAAAAAAAAAAAGGAACAGGACCACTGCACCGTCAACTGTCCCATCCGTTATGCCGTTTTGTCGATAGCTATCGCATAGAGCCACGGAGGAATTTGCCAGTGAAGCCATATCCCCCATCAACTCAGAAGTCATGTCAGAAGCAGGTGACGGGATGCTAGACCGCTGCACCAAAAACCTTGCAAGACTGGTGTCTAGCCAGCTATCTCCAATAGCAGCCACCGCTGCCATGATATCTACAGTGGCAAGGCGTATGGATCTTACAGCCATGCCAACCTTGCTTCTATAGATACAAGTTTGGTTCACAGAGGATGGGCATTGTCTGGAGTATAAAGATCCAACACTACTGCAAGCATCCATGCTGATGCTAGAGATAGGAAGTTTGCAAAGGACCCAGTAAGTTCTTTATCTCTATGTACTACATCCAGCCCACTAACTAGAACCCCGAGTTAATTTCAGCTTGTTTCCGCTCGCGCGCAACCTCTGGATTCGCCAGAATTTTGCCTATATCGACCTCTAGTACGCCTGGTAGATGAGGATCAACGCAAGAAACTGCGATTATATAGGCTGACCAATGTACATTCTAGCAGGCATTCGGATCATTACTGTTACACTGATATCTTTTGCATTCTACGAGCATCTGCTGTTGGAGCTGGCCGCCTCGATAATTGATCCATTCATAACCCATGATATCCACCAAAGGCCATAACTGGCCATCCCTAGCCAAACAAGTCAATGAATAGGTGGTGATGCATGCACTGTTTTTTTCGGCGGTTATCGAGTTGGTCATCATTCTCGCATACTGTTCTGCTCCTTGTCCAAGTCTGCGAGATAGTTATTACCGGACCGATAAGACGGCTTGCTGAAAAGAATACACTTGGTAACAGACCATTCATCGATGACGTTATCGATAATATTCGCTCAAGAGGAGGAGTATGGGTTGAGCCCAGCGCCGTGATACACACCGGACTGTTCTTACAGCCAAACCACTGAATTTGAAGTATATCTCGATTGTTCAAGCTTTAATGCCTCTACAAGCAACGTTGGGTTTCCTGATCGAGCGAATATCCGAAGTGAATATTACTCTTCTCGGACAACTTGACATAGAATACAAAGCGTGTTCCTTAACTTGCTCCAGGCTTCAGGACATGGGTCCTGATTGAGATCGTGGCTGAGATAGCTATCAATCATGCATGATTTTAGGTATAGCATGTCAAGTCATACCTCGGTTGCAGTTGGCATCGAGTACGAAACTGGGAGGATGCTTTCACTGTACTGGGTAAGGGTTATAAGATTAAAGCGCTCGCGTCTAGATAGTAACAAATGTGAACAAAAAAAGTATTCATTTACTCGACATCAACAGACATTCTACTATGGACCTATAAAATCTCAGTGCTCATACATTAAAACCATGCACAGTAAGTGGCCGGTCAACTATCCCACATAAATCAATCAACGGGGTATATACATTCTGCATACGAGGCAGCGACGCTTGCCTCACAGGTGTATATGGACTGGCTTGGTGGAATCACACCGGTGGATCAAAAGGCTCAATGATTGGTATCGGAAATATAAACAACAGCTGTTTGACTCTTATTGTGGAATGCTGTATTCCAATTCTCGGTTTCATGTCATGGCTATTTATTATCTCAGCGTACGCACCGAGCGAAAGATCAAGCTCCTTCATAACGGCCGAGGCCATCCCTTTCTTATCCTTCTTGAGGCTGATTGCTTTCTGGTTTGAAATGGTAAATACATGGTATTTTGAGCTTCAGATAGCCAATAGCACACTTAGGGCATCAGAATAAACTCGATGCAGACATAACTGGAGCTTTTAAGCGTGACAATTATGGCAATTCAATCGAAGACTGAGAACCAACAAGACGAACAGACGTCCTAATCTGCGGCAGCGGCGCAACCTGGCTCGCACACTACGGGATTCCCTGCAAGGTCATCGAGCGTCGCCCGGGCCCTGAAGTCGAATTGTTGGCGACTAATGATTTGTCGAAACTCTTCAAAACCAGTACATCGTTTAGTCTGTCGTCAACCCAAGATGAGAAAGGAGATGCAAATAGAATCATCATTTGTTTGTCATTCTGGTGCCTAAAAATCAGAGATCTTTTCGAATGTATCTATACTGGCCAGAGTCCGGAATAAAAACGCAAACAAAGAATATATAACATATAAAATACATAGCACTTGTGTTCCTTTCGTATAAAACGACATCGTGATGGTTAAAGAAAACCGCGATGTATGCAGTATATCATCTTGATTATTTCACTTCTGAACCCTTTGTCCATTGGTACCGACCTTTCGAATACCTCCAGATGAACCACTGCTTTGACGTTGTCTGTTTCCAGATGCCCGAGGCCGAACAGGGAACATTGCTCTCACAGTTTTGTTCACTTCCCCTTTCTCAATATCGTCGTGGACTTCGTTGAGATGGTGTCGTAAAGCTTCCTTTTCATAATCCTGATCCGGTTTTCTAACCTTGACAGGACAGGTGGAAATCGGACACCGAACGCGAGGAAGGGGATTGTGTTGTTTCATGTGTTTCTGATATTCGTTGCGGGTATTATATAACACAGACTTGTCGTAGCATTTCTCACATGGTCTAGGCACCCAGTCGTGGTTCAACATGTGATCATTTAACCTCCAGAGAGTCGTATAGCTCGCGTTGCAGTCGGGCCGCTTGCAGAAAAACAATTTCGGTCCGGTATGTGAATCTGATTCGACAGAAGAAGGTTGTTGGACAGGAGACTGAGTAGACTGAGTAGAGTGCACAGGAGACTGGGCAACAGACTGGGCAGGAGAAGGCAGTTGGACAGGCCAACAGTTCCTAACATGATCGGCAAACAAGTCGCGAGAAGTAGAGGAGAAATTATGGCACAGTTGACACGAGAGCGGAACCGGTAGCAACTGTTCTGCTTCCTTTCCACAGGCCGAGTCATCGACTGGATTGGTTGTAATCTTCTTACCAGACTTCTTCTTGCGAGGCTTTGAATTTCGAGAAGTCCTCTTGGTGCCAGCTCTCTTCGGGATGATCAGGTTCTCTTTGATGGTCGGGTCCAGCTTCGCGGCACATCTTTTGACATGTAACTCAAACGATTTCTCGTTAGTAGTTGAGAATTTCGAGCACAACCCGCATGTAAAAGTAAACTGCTGTGGTTGCTCTCTGCTATTTCCACATATCGAGTCAGTGGCCAGACGCTTATCCGTTTTGAATGCGTTGATTCGTGAAAAGAACCCAACAAATTCGTCGAAATCACCGTCGAGTATATCATCGGTATTGGTTATATGCGAGGCTGGTGGAGGGTTGGGGTCGTCCTGTTCCGAATTCACGAGCATGTCGAGGTCTGGTTGTGCAGCGGAAACGGTATCGGAGCAGAATGCGGAAGCTATCTCCTCAACCAAAACACAGTCATCATTCGATTGCACTAAAGTAGTTGCGTCGGAGTGCATTATGACGTCCTGCTCTGCCCCTTGTGTAGTACAAGAGGGCGGCATGTCGGTGACGCTCTCTTCTGCGGAGATGATGTTGTCGACACGCCCGGTCATCATTGTATCCAGCTCTGAAAGTTGGAACCCTTCAACGTCGACATCAATGCCATTATCCTTGTCATTGCCAGCGATGCCTTTGGGAGCTTGTAAGACCATACCATGTCCGGGTGAGATATGAAGTGTGTTGTAGATTGCAGCCGGTGGTATTGGCACCAAAGGAGCGCGCTTGCTCACAAATGGCTTCTCTACCCGGATAGCAAAGAGGTCCTCCTCAGTGTCTCCAATGTATTGTCGAGTAATTCCTCTCTCTCTGACAGCTGATGAATGCCCCGCTAGTACTGCGGCAGAGGCATCACTGATAGCATGGGGCTGTACCTCAGTATTAGCAAGGTCTTGCATTGCTCCTCGCCTTAGGGAATGAGAAGTGATTTGTTCCCTAAGGCCAACGGTTTTTGCCATCAACTTCACACGCTTCAAATGACTATCTGCACATAGAGGCTTGTCCAAATTGAACCCCAAACTTGCCCAACTAGTCAAAGAGCAAAGCACGGGACTGTCAGGTTTCTTCCACTGAACAATGGCATCGGGTATGCTGGCAGTGTGGCGGAGAACTTGGTCGATGGTCGTACCGTGCACATAACCAAGCCTCAAGGCCAGTATCAGAAGAAGCTTTATCGGATCGGCTATATTGTTTGCTCGCTGAGGGAGGGGAGCGAAAAAAAGTTCATGATTTTCGTTCTTTCGGTCCCTGGTCAACAAAAAGAATAATTAGTAACTAGAACGGAATAAACAAGATTGGGTGATATACTTGTAATTTTTGACAGCTCGCAGTGTAATGACGCATTGCAGGTCCTGGATTGACGGTAATCCAGGACCTGTTTTTGTCAATTTGATCTCAACATCACGCCAGCATAGATATTCGTCCTCTTTGTAGCCATTGCTTTGAGCGATTTCTCCAGACCTGCAACCAAGGGCATACTGAAGGGCAAAAGCGGTTGCAAACATGATAGTTCGGTCCCATGACATAGTTCCCTCGACCAAGGCACTAGCAAACCACGACCTAAGTATCTTTCGGATAGTGTGGAACCCAACTCGTGTTCGCTTCTGCCAAGTGCCTTTGAAGAGCTTGCCATCCTTTGTAAGCTGATCAAGTGTATGGTGGATGACTTGAGCGTCGACAGAGTAGACCGTGTAGTGCGGGCGGTACTTGAATTGCAGCAGTTTGACAAGGAGAAAGGCCATTGATGTAAAAGTTGAATAACTCATAACCTTTTTTCCCTTGTCTTGGGGCTCCAATGTATGCGCCATGTTGTGCAAGAAACGGCAAACATCATCGATAGTTGGGACTTTATCACTATTAAACCTCTCCATTAGTGATAACTCGATGCAAAAGTAGAATGTAATACCGATCAACTTACCCTTGACGGCAAGCTATATTCCAGTACACTGTCCACCTTTTCTCGATCAGGTCAACTTTCTTCGTAGTTCCAGGAGCACCAGCAGCCGCGGGTAGATTTGCCATGAAATATTTACTCGCTGATCGGTACTCTTTAGCATTTTCGACGAGACGCTTAAGTGAACGAGAAAGTTGGAACTCATGCGGGTCTTTTTTTACAGCACGGTATCCGTCATCTGAGTCATAATCAGCTAATTCGTCGAGGGTTGCCTGATCGATGACCGCCATGGTTCTGTAGTATCCAGTTACCCAGTAGCAGTACTGGGAACCAGATCTCGCGGTTGTATTTGTCTGCCGATACAGATTAGTATAGGCCGCTATAAGAGATGGGGGACTCCTTACCTTGCGGTATCACCTTCTCAAGTCATGCACTGATAGAAAAGAATCGAATGATAAACAACCAATACCTTGGTTGAAAATGAATGGTTCATCAAAGGGAATGACTTAGGGAACGAAATAAACAAGGTCAGATAGGTATGATCAACTAAAAGCAGCATGTATATCTAGCCAAGTACTTACCAACGAGTGATCGGTGAGCGAATGACTTGAAAAACGATAGAGTAGAGGAAACAAGATGGGAGAATGTGAAGAAGCGGAAGAAGAAGAAGAAGATGGGGGGAGGGGGAAACGAGCAGGGCATTTGAGTCCAGATGGCGAAAAGGGAAGGTGTCCTGGATCGGGCAGGATCCATCAAAACAGGAAGGTGCAAGACTCCTCAGCTTCCCATATGAATAGCATCGTTATTAGACCATGTAAATATATGGAGCCAGATCAACCTGTCATTGCTTCTTTGCTTTCGCTTCTGAGTCTCGAGCATCCCAGTAGAAATCATGTTTAGCAGAAGGAGTAGGATCCTTATAATCGGGTGTGACCAAAAAAAGTAATTATTTCCATCGACCTGGACTCGGAGATTGATCCGTTGGAGTTGTATCCAATTTGATTGAAATAATGACTTTGCAGTAGATCAGGACCTCCGGAAAGATATACAGACGGTAAAGATTAGAGAAAGGTTGTTTCTGAGAGGGAAATGGCGGTATAAGGAAGGAATTGACTTTGCTTATCTCAGTCTTAATGACCGTAGCTTGGATTATTATGTATTTGTAAAGATTTATAGTAACACTGGTGAAGGAGGCTTCTTGATGAGGTTTCGGTAACTGTTGTGGCTGGATTGGGGCACCCTGGGCAGGCCCATGCGACTCCCTTAGAGAGTGATTCTTGTTTTGTGTTACTGTCTCTTATAAGGCTAATTCATCCCCCGTCTGTCTGTCTTCCTCTCTTCCATCTCTCTTCTACATATCTCTCTCTCTCTCTCTCTCTCTCTCTAATTTCTATTTCCTCAACTCGAAGGTTCTCTCGTTGACTTCGAATATGGCTCTGAAGTAACTTCTTTTCCAAATATATCTGGTCTGTACTAATGCTGTCTCTTAGCATCAAAATTAGCGGCCCTCGTGTTCCCCCAACCGAGTTCATTTCATTGAGCATACGTGTGCAAGAAAAGCTGAGAGAGAATCGCATTCGGAAACTATGGAAATCCCAAGGCCTGATCACAGGCCAAATTCTTAGCTCGTCCGTGGATACTATTATCTATGGAGGGGTTGGTCTTGGTCGCTCGACGGCCGTTCTTATTGGTATCGCTGAGTTATTGGCAAGACAAGGACATACTGGATCCCAACCATCATTCCTCATTATTTCCCCAACGTACGAGCTGGCAATAACCTTGGGTGAGCTAATGAGCGCAATTTCCCCTTTCCCAGATTCTGTTATGGTGTGTTCAAAAGACTTCGGAAATAGCAAGGATTTAGGTGAATTCGGTGCCGTGACAGCATCTGTTGTGATTGGGACCCCGCGCACCTTGATTGCCTTGTCCAACCAAGGAAAAATATCCCTTCGGCGTTTGACCATCGCTGTATACGAAGACGTGGAACGACTTTTCGCACCCAAGTCTGAGGTGCTGCTCCATACCAAGGCACTAACAGCATGCGATTTGTTTGCAGAGCGATGTGTTATCCTGGGCGAAAGCCAACCGAGTGACGTTTCCATCGTCAACCGTTTTCTTCGCTCCTGCCCGCCTACCACTATCCGCTTCATCGGACGGTCTATCAGACCCAATATCGAGTGGATCAAGACAAACATCGACCCAATCCATGTTATCATAGACGCTTTGAGAGAGCACGTATCCCAGGACCCCACCAAGTCCTGGATTGTGTATGTCGACCACATTGTAGAGGCCAGAAGAGCTGAGGGTACTGCATCTTCAGCTCTTGACGACCTCGGTACGACCGTGGCGGCAATACACCATGCAATGACGCCACGGGATCGGTACGAGATATTCCAAAAGTTTCAAAACACATCTGGCTCAGTTTTAATATCATGCGAAATTATGCTCGGGGGCGTTCGGACAAGGGCATCCAACGCCATTTTTGCCGGAACGAGGGCATTCCGCCGATTGGCGAAAGCCTGTTGCAAACATGTGAGCAAAGTCATGGTGTTTTACGAGGAAACCCAAGAAGATCGACGTCGGGCCTTCCAAATGGCGGTTGATGGCTTTTTCAATGGCGATATTGAATGTTTAGATCTTCAACCGCAGACGGATCCACAGACGGCAGGGCCGGAGTTACTGCAAACACCGACCTGCAAGGTAAGGCTATTCGGACTTCCATTTGATACACCAAGAGAAGTTGTGATGGATCTGCTCTGGAGAAACGGGATCCCAGAGCCTCGTAATGCCAATGCGAAAGGAAGGTAATGTAACTTTGTAATTCCAGATTACACATCATTCCACTGAGTATCATCGCTAATATAATTTAGGTCTACGTTTTACTTGAGATTTCGGTCCGTGGCCGACGCTGTTTTTGCAACCAATCGACTGGCAGGAGAATCGGTAAATGGGATGCCTGTGGGAACGAACTACCTAGATTCAACTTGATGTACGTAATATAGCATTGAGATCTCCTTATATGAGGATCTGGTTTCCGCTCCCGCACAATGGGTATATGGAAAATTCGAATCGATTCGATTGTTCGTTAACTTCTGCTATATTGTAAACATTGAGACAAAATCGCACGTAAGACTTGCGTAACAAAACTTCTAATCCAGTTTTCCGCTACGAGAAACGCGAGTATAATAAGAATCATAGAAATATAGCACTCCCAACGGGTCATCGATGACTGAATGGGACGGCAATACCTTCCCCTGCCAAGAAGGTTTACTGCCAATTATTGTACAATTTCAGCACTAGGGTCTGCATTTGCCAGAGGGTTATAGGGGTGTACGTGGCTAAAGAACTCGACAATGAGTATTTATTACTGGGAGAGACTAGGAAATGAGCGTAGACTTCCACAGGCGAGCTGCTCGCATTTTTTTATTGTCTTGGATTGATAGTCTGCCGTAGATTGAGAGTAGTAGATTTCGGCGATCACTATCGGCTTCCACTTGGTCTTTAGGAAGAACGAAAGATCAGTATGATCCCTTGATGATATCTGGCCCTTTCAACATACCAATAAATCAGTCAAGGAGAAGTTCCTGATAATATATAACTTGAAGTTGAACAATAGATGGAAGGCGAGGGACGCTGGATAGGAGTTACTCCCTACTCGATGGCAGTGTCGACACAAGAGAAAACCCAGAGATCGGTTATGGTTCCTTGGATGTAAGGCCAGGGTCTCCGGGGCTTATCCAATGAAGGGAATGATGGTCTTTTGGCCAACGGTATCGGTGTTCGCAGAACTGAGAAGAGGTCATATTCTTATGTGATTCCCCGAGTCAGTACTTGGTGGTATCGATGCCCCCGATGTATATCGGAGACGTCGATACCCGCGAGGTCCTGTCTTCGGATGGTTCGATAATGGAATATCAGAGAAGGTCCACTATCGGATAGTTCTATTACCGATAGCTCAGCTCGACTATATATAGGAAGCTTAGGTAGACGTAGTTGGAACAAGAAGAACGCGGGGAGTGAGCCTTCGGGCTGCACTCCGGCATTTCGATGACCTCGATATTTACCGAACCTCAAGATGTTATCACACTTATATACGATTAAAACTGTTATCAGTGTAGATCTAGGAAAAATGATGTTCCCATACCCAGTTGTATAGCTCTTTAGACGGTAGGCTACCAAGGAATTGTGTTGTGCCTTATGATCTTCATCATCTATTTGACTTTCCTCATTGACAGTAAAGTCAGGGATTGCTTTGTTGTCTGTGTTGGGTGTGGCTTCGTTTCGGAATCCGCAACAAGATGCAAAAGAAAATGAACCAGATGCTGAGACATGCCCAGAGCGACTTGATGACTAAGAGGAAGTGGACTCGAGTTAGTTAACTATGTTTCTGATTGCAGCCCTCAAGCTCCTCTAGGCTATATTTCGCAGTGGCCATGCCGAGATTAACTAGACCCATACCTGGTACCTCTAATTCTGATACGTACTGACCGACTATCAAGGACTCTGTCTAACTCTTGACACCCTTCCTGACCGCGAACCCCAAGAACCTCCGATTAATCAATAAAGCTCCGCGGGCCATCTCAAAAGGGTCTCGGCTCCGCGTAACACTCCAGACTGGGCCTCATCTCGACCAGAAAGCGTCAGAGTGGACGACATCCCCTTTAATCGCAGGCCATGCATGTCGATTAAGTGCCATTCAGGGATCCTTGTATCGAGTTATAGCTAATTGTTTACCATTTCTTAGGCAAAGTAATTCAAACGAAGCCTAGATCGAGACCCGATAACCGCCCCAAAAAAACGAATGACCGACGCCAAGCGACCACCTAGTGGAACAAGAGGAAGCAACCTAGTGGCATGAATATCCCTTATGCTCTCTGAACAAATTTAAACCGAGCTTGCCGTTATGGCGTCCAATCCATTTGGTCGTTAGCGCGCGAGAGCTTCCTCCGTCGGATGCCCCTAAATTTCTCAGCTCCAAACTACCCTCCACGCATCGACGGATCATCCCTGCTGTGCGGAGCCCCTTTTTTTATAAACCACAGTATTTTATAACTATGCGGACAAGTCTAGCTAATTAATTATATTGGGATACCCCAAGTCAGCTCATTCTCAAACGTTATCAATACTTTGATTGATTTGTATGCCGCGTCCCCTCGAGCAGAGTACCAAAATGATCTTTGGTATGATATCTCATCCCTTCTGAAAGTACACCAGGTATACCTGATATATTGGAGTACATTGCTGACAGATATTTTTATATTGCAGCGTTAGTACAAGTCTTTAAATTTGTTCAAACCGCCTCCCACATCTCAAGCCGCTCCACAGTCCGATACACCAGCCTGTGGCCGAGACACCCCCGCGGAGCGCTCCCAGACTGGGCCTGGCAACGGCGTGATCAACGATAATAAAGCTTGATACAAGTGTTGGGTGATAATTCAATGTTTACTAGTTAAGAACGAACTACGCCCGAGACTATAATAGTTTGTCCGAGGTCGGTTAAGGTGAACTGCATATACACTATCCATCAGAACCCAAACCGGGGCTCCAGGAATTTAGTAATTGGGATCTGAAAGATACTTAATTGTTACTTGAGCTTGTCGCGTCATGTAAGGAAAGGTTTCTTATTTGTTCTGTAGAAGCTTTTTTATGCTATCTAGGACCACAACCCTTAGTTTCCGAGTGCCGCGAACATCGCCCTTATTTCATTTTCAATGTTGTTACTACCAGTAACCCCGGGTTCTTCTATTATGATTTCTACCCCTTCGGTGGGATCTTCAGTATCTGAATTATAGAAATCCATCACATGAAACCCAGACAGTCGTTCTTGGCCAAACGCGACGGTCCCTGATGCAGTATCAGGTACCATCGGAACTTCGTCGACGTTTTCCTCGGGTACTGTGGTTTCGAACGGGTTGTTCAAGGGCATGTCGTCGTCAACAACTGGTGCTGCGACCAATAGTGTTGCAGGTACATCCTCGACGGGAGGGTCCAAAATTATCACACGTGCAAAATGGTAACGATCACTGAATAATTTGTCATCATCACTTTTTGCCTGTACTCGCATGAGGTCGTTGCTCTCGGTATCGTAAGGTGGCTGTTTCGCTAACCTATACACACGATTCATGGTGGTTTCTGATTCAGCGAGCGGATCCCAGCCAAACCAAGTTCGGAAGACGAAACGCAGAGACGGGACCTGATTGTAGGTCAAAGTCCTAATGCCAATTCCATCGGCAGTGACGGTCTTGACCTCTTTCGAAAGATCATCGACAAAAAAGAGTTTCATCGCCTCGAAATAATTGTCATCTTGAAGGGCGATAAACTGTCTGGTATCGTTTCGTCCCATGTCGTAGTCAATGCCAGCTCTAAGGTTGTCCGCAACAGTGCATCCGGAGCAAACAGGGTAATCGGATTTCCATTGCGCCTTGGCGAAACAGCGACCTGGGATTGTGCGTTCGCAAGAGTTGCAATCAAACAGTCGTGCATAATTTGCCTTTGGATCGAAATTGTTTCCAGAAAGCAACACGTGGAGCCGTACCAAGTCCAATAGGTCTGCCAGAGTGCAGTCTCCGGCACACCCCATTCGGACAAGTATGAGCTTCATACCTTTTTCGATGCTGGGGTCTCCTGGCATATCGATAGTTAACATGTACAAGATCCAACGCTGCATTGAGGTATTGTGTTTCAACATATCTGGGCAGGTGGCCGTAACGGAAAAGATAGCTTTGACAGCGTATCCGAATCCAGTCGACTGTCCAGTTTCACGAAAGGCCTTGGAGTGCAATGTCTGGCCAAAATATGGATAGACATCGATGGCAAAATGGACATCGTTGATCTGGTTCAAACCCAGCAAGAAATTGTGAGATGGAATAGTAAAGAAATCCTCACAAATCCACGGATAACAGTCATGCAGGGTAATACGCCGGAGATAACGAAAATCCTGGAGCCGTGTTACTCGAATAAAGTTGAGTGATAACCCTCGGACTCGCAGTAGACAGAGGGTTACCATCGAGTGGCTCAAGAGCAACAACATTCTGCAATATTGTTTGAGTTTCAATGTAGACATCTCTTCATCACTTCCAATCCAAGCAACCACACGCACGTTAACAGGTAGTACATTCCCAACAGGCTCTAACACGAGAGCTTTGTCTCGAAACACTAGTTTATTGTATGCACCATATTTAAGGAACAGAATGAAAGGTGAGACGGTCGTAAAGGCTCTCATGCTTGTCTGTATCAATGCAACAACATCACGGTATTCGAGCATCGGGATAAGATAATGCATCAAATCGGGCATTGTGAGAAGTTTGAATATCGACGACATCTTTATCTAGTTTGTATAGAAGATAGACTCAGTAAAACAAGCAATCACTAGAAACGAAAGATCGAGAAACGGGCAATAGAGAGACTTACTCGGAACACACCGGGGACGGTGGGCAGGAAGAATTGACGAGAGAAAGAGAGAGATGGAGGGGGAGAGGGTCAAGGCGAGTATTCAAGCAACAGATGGAGGCTGAGGTTGAGAAGGAAAGTGAAAAGAGCGAAGGGGGTCTACCCAACACAACACAAGATCACCCAGAACCATTTACACAGAGCCAATCAGCAACAATTCTCTCTATTGAGTAATCCCCCCATCTTCTGAATACCAGCAACAATGACCAGCGGCAAGAGAACAACAGCACCAGAAGTCCTTTTTTTTTTTTTTTTTCAACACCACTGACGATTGTTGTCTATCCTGAGTTTAAAGACGGACTTGTCTTTTATTATCCAGTAAACGTCCCCGCCATGACCTACCAGCTTTCTTAAAATGTGATGCCTTGATTCATAGCCTTGCGGAAATACATCCGACTAAGCTCCGACAGTAGATGTCACGATTCGCGACAGTAAACGAGCTTCAGATTTCTTTGCGTCTCCAGAATTGACAACATCGACCACGGGGAATACGCGCGCGCCTTTCTCAGCTTTATATGGTGTTATACCGTGGGTCTATCCTATCCTTTTACAGTTTCCCTGGGCTAGTCTCATAAAATCTTGTCTTTCTTCAAAAACGCAGTGAATTAAATGTTAATTGGCATATGGTATAGGATGCTACCAAGGAGTACTACCGGACCAACCAGACAGCTTATAACGGATATCATTCGCTGGCGTCACTGACAATATTCCATTGAGACGTGGGACATAAGGTATCAAGCCTATTCTAAGAACTAAAACATGGGCGATTGCAAATTATATAACAAGGCTACTAGAGCAAGCGAAGGTCACGATATTTTCCTTCAAGTTATGGAGGCCCAGGACCTCTTCACTGTCACAATAACACTCGGGGTTTATCGGAAATTGAGTATATCAGAGCCGGATAAACATTGGTATGCATGTGGAATCAAGTACAATCGTCCACGGTATCGATGGCAGGTCCAGCGCTTCATAAACACTTTTTGGACAGTAATTTTGCTGCCCACGATAGAGCATATATGGCTCTTACGAACAAGCCAACCTCACTGCCGTTGACGTAAATTCCAGAATCGGGCAATTTCTTTATAACTTTTAATGTTAGTAAATCAAATAATACCAATCTGTTGATGCCGCGACAAACCTTCACGGGGTATACCCACAAAAGTCAATAGGGAAGATTTGTGCGTTCGATATCACTTACCAAGACGAGCATTGGGCATGGGCCATTGAAGAAGATAGACGTGCTGCCTCGGGTTGACACTACCGCCCTTCTCTGACTTCTTCCAATGCGGCGAAGAAAAGCCTGACCTCTTGTGAGCACTGAATATCGTGCCATTGCTTCGTATGTTGAAATGGGGAAGCCTAGTGCAACGGATGACCGACGAAATCACAACCTGAAGAGTAGAAAAAATGGTGCGTCTACGTAGCCGGCAGGGATAACTTGTCGCATATGAACGGACCCTTCCAAGGAGTGGCATGCGATGGATTATGCTATGAAGTATTGGAGGGAGAGGGATAAAACGTGTCATCGGAAAACGTTCCTGATGTCCTATAAACGTCAGACGTTGTCCTATATGGAACGGCAGGATCAGGCTCAACTCAATATGTGGAAGCTCCACTGAGCGGAAAAGCAAGCTCCTTCATCGCGGCCGAGACTGATTTAGTTCGAAATAATAGATACATGGGTTATTCATCTATGTTAAGCTTCGAACAATCAGCCACACGTTCAGGACATTGGGATAAACTCGATACTGACATACCTGGAGCTTTGAAATGTGCCAGTCATTTGACTTTGTTTGAGGTCCGAGTCTTTGACGGATGGAACTGTTCGAAGGCAACCCCAGCTTAGGTCAGAACCTATTCGCCAGGTGGTTGTTTGTCGATGCGCAAGTTGTACTGGGGAGCCCAACTCGTTTCATGAGGACCTCCCCGGCCATTCTGAAAGCTAAAGTGAAATAAATGATTTATAGAGCTAAGAATGGCCAGGGAGGAATAATTTTTCCTTTAATGCTTCGAGCGGGGTGTAACCGTCGTTATCCGGAGCTGACTCGGCGTGGTTGGTAAGCCACCAGGGCTTCCACACGCAGGCTGTTATGTCCAGGGGTATAGATTCGACTATAGTCAGTCGATTCCAGCCGGACATCAGCCTGGGCCACGAAAAAGTCTTTGACCTCGTTGTCTGTCAGGGTGAGAGCTGCATGGTGTAGCGGCAACCTGTCCGTCACATCCTTTAGGTCAGTGAAAAGGCTAGTCTCGCAGAGTTTTGGTGACGCTAACGGGTTGATGCCAGTCAGGCATATATATAAAATGAGTTTCAGAATGGTTCGAGTTGTTCCTGCGTTGAGGCAGATAAACGTGGCCTATCATTTGCTGGCTGCAGTTAGCATCATTCAGAACCAGGGACAATAACCCTACCCGCTATCCCCGCGTTTAGACCGTATCAGAGAGGATGCCTGATCCTTGCTTTTCTTTCCAGTTCTCGATGTTGGCTGTCCCCAGTCCATGCTGCATCTGCCATGAACACGGCGTTTAGCCGCTTGCTGGAAGCAGCTTATCGATGCAGATGGTTCCTGAAGTAGGTCCCTGAGGCAGGTCACGTATTGGACGCCTGTCAGGCGTGACAAATCCCATGAACAGCAGTCAGAGCAGAATACGGAAAGCTAGCTCCTGAACCAAGTCAGAGCTATCATTCGATTGCATTGTAGTTGTTGCGTTGTAGTGCATTATAACGTCTTGCTCCCCTTTGTATACAGTACTAGATAGGGGCGTGTCGGTGAAGCTCATTGCATTCTCCTAGTCAAACAGAGAAGTAGTAGCAGGATCGGTCTGGTTTGGAAGTTGCTCGTGTTGTGTGGGTTCGACGCGCCTGGTCATTATCGTATCTAGCCCCGACAGTGGAAACCCTCCAACATCGACATGAACTTCATCCTTGTCATTGGCTACTTCATTGTTCTATTAGTAAGTAGCTCTTTCAATAAATCGTCCGACACTTACCTTCCGGTATATAGCTCCACGTTTTCAAACCATCATGGGGGCTTTTTTCTGGAGTCCGGTATCCATCGTCCGAGCCGTAACCAGCCAATTCGTCGTTTGTTGCCTGGTTATTGATGACCACCATGGCTCAGCAGTATCCAGGTACCCAGACTGTACTGGGAGACAGAACTCGGGGTTGTATGCTTTGTCTGTCGATACAGATTAGTGTAGGCCGCTATAAGAGATGGACGACTTCTTACCTTGCGGTATATGGCTCTACCTTTTCAAACCATCCACCGACAGAAAAGAAACGAAAGATAAACAGCCAAGACTCCGAGTTGCACTTGAAAACAAATAATTCATCAAAGCAGTAAATGGAATGACTTGAGGGGGAAAATAAACAATGTCAGCCAGATGTGATGAACTGAAAGGAGCGTGTACACCTAGCCAAGGACTCGCCAATGAAGAAGAAGAGGAGGAGGAAGAGGGGGTGTGTTGGAGGTGGAGGGAGAACGAGCAGGGTATTTAGGTCTATATGGCGAAAAGAGAAGGTGTCCCGGAGGGTAGGATCTATTAAAAAAAAAGGAAAGTGCACGACTCCTCTGCTTCCCATCTGCATTAAAAAGCATGTTTGCAAGTCAGTTACCAAGGCGATGGTAGTTTTTTTAAAGAGAGTGACAAGTATTGAAGAGAATGTTTCGCGAGCATCCCCAATAGACCAATGGCTGAATATCCAGCTTCTTAAATTATAGCTTCGCCATGTTCTCTCCAATTTACTACAAGGCATTCATCAGGGAAATCGCTTTCAACCAATCATCCGACATAGTGTAACGGCTAACATGGCTGCCTTTCATTGCCTAAATTGGAATTGTCCGCAGCAGCTCGGGGTTCGATTCCCCGTGTCGGAATTTCTTTTTGTCTGTCTTTTTGAAGTTGCGATACTAGCGGGCGACTCCCGGCATAATCCCTGTGTACATAATCCAAGTGGGTTAGAGTGATGGAGTCAGTCACTCACGCCAGTGGATCGAGTACAAGAGATCCTCACTCCGGTGGTCTGAGGGTATATTTGCTATGAATCCACGGTCAGTAAAAGCCCAGTCTAGTCATACAGCTTGACTCACATGACGCCATCAAAGAGTTGTTTACAATACTTCATAAGTTATGTGCGGGAGGTAAATTTCGTGATACTGTTTGTTCCATGGGACCTCCCGGGCCATTTTCCATTCTGAGAATGAATCTCCGAAAGCTGAAGTGGAAAACCCAAATGACCAGGCAAGTTCTGTAACCGTCAAGCTGCCTTCGATGACTCGGCTGCAGGCTGTTAGACGCAGGGGTGTCGATGAACGCCAGTGTGTCGGCATCTTTGAAGAAGAGGACCCCAAGCTCCAAGATAGCTAAACAACTTTGCTGGTTGTGGGATCTGGTATACCAGAGGTGGTCCTGATTAGCGTTCTCACTTCTCCAGTAGCGGGGCGTCATGATGCTCGCCAGCTGTTAGATGCAGCGGTGTCGATCAAAGCCAGGGTGTCGGCATCTTTGAAGAAGAGGATCTCTTCTAGCTCCGATACGCTCATGATAGTTGAACAGCCTTGCTGATCGCAGAGGCTGGCTGTAGGATCTGGTACATGTACCCGACCCCACCCGGTCATCAGCATGGGCCACGAAAAAAGATTTCGAGGTCGTGCTCGATGGTTGCATAATGCAATGGCCGTTTCTATCTCCAGTTCCTTTGCTGTATAGACTTGAAAGCTAAAGCAGCAAGACCTGCCATGGTCGGCTGCTGCAAGGAAAAGCGATGACATGAGGCAGCATCCGCCAGCTGGCATAACCGACCAATTAGCCTTGCGGGAGCATAAATTGATCGGGCTTTTCCATTTAAAGAGCCGCTGCCAAGTATATTACTCGCGATGAGCCGGCAGTTCCTTGCTTTGACTGCATTACTCGGGTACTTCCACGAGATAATGGCTGCTGTCTTCCCAAGACAGGTTGCACTATCAAACGAGTCAGACTATTCACGTCATGAAGTCGAGCATGTCGACGGACTGAGGGTTCCTCTAACCGTTGAACTACCTGAATGATCCCGCCGCTACTCCGGGTGTCCAGCTGAAGCCGAGACCAACGGTATATGATACTGGATCTGGTCCTTGGATTCCCCGCATTACCTTTGCTGAGATACTGGGCTTGTTCCGACCTGGAACTCAACGATCCGGGCTGCTTCCTCGATCGATCAATTTCATATCCAGCACCCGGTGTGTCCATTACGGTTTGATTCACGAAATTAGACTGTATGTGTTCAAGCGAAGGCAATGAGGCTCCTGGCTGCGCTCTTCCAGACTCTGAAACCCGCATGGCGTAACTGTCCGGTTTTCACGAGAGCTGGGTATCGAGTTAGCCCCGCTCGCCTGCTTCACGCCGCAGACAATGATTTAAGGTAGAGATATCCATACAATGACGCTCGACTGCGAGTCGCCGCAAAAATACAAGAGTGTTTCCGTGGTCTGTGCAGTGGACGATTTGACAGGGGAAGTGCTGCTTGATCTGCCGGTTGAGTCCGACTGCCTGCAACCTCATATCGCACGTGGCCTAAGTATGCGTGGAATGATGTAGTCTGGTCTCTCCTAACCCCGCTATGCTGGGAGGGCTGAGAAGAAAAAGAAAAAGAAAAAGAAAAAGAAAAAGAAAAAGAAAAAGAAAAAGAAAAAGAAGAAAAGAAAAGAAAAGGAAAGAAAAAGGAAAATGGATACTGACTTTGTCTGCAAACCGCAGGAAGGACGGACGTCTACAACTTCGTGCGGCGGTTGAGGGGGTTTATATAGACGAGCTGGCGGAGGGCCTGGGTAAAGAGTACAGCAGCCATTGAAGAGAACCAGCAATTGTATGAATGAAGATATTCCGGCATTTCACCGCGGATTACGACTACAATAGTTGCATTCTATGGCTGCCTGCCGTATGGCTGTCTCATTAACTGATCTTATTGACTTTATATATGACTGCTTTGGCTAGGTATACTTGAACGACGCTTCATCACGACAACCATAACCACGGTGATATAAAGCGAGACTGCCCACTCCCATTTAAATGCTTGCTTCACCACGTTGGGCATTCCGATCACACACAATTATGAATACGTCAATAAACTAATTACCGGCTGCTTCGTCTCAGTTCCCCATGGTGGGCTGACGCGCCGCCTTTCATAATAAGTGAAAGCATTGTCCGCGGCAGCTCGGGGTTCGATTCCCCGTGTCGGAGTTGAGTTTTTGGTTGATTTTTTGGTTGGAATCGAATATCGGATTATTCGCGGCATGAAATTGCTTGAGCCCCAAACCCGACCCACTTTGGCGGGTCGGAACGGATTATCTAAATACCGGCTAAATCTTGGATTTTAATTGGCTGATCCATAACCCGGTGGGTAATCCAGTGGGTCGCCTGAGCAAACCCGCCCCAACGCAACGAGTTGGATAAGAAGTCGAACGATTGCTACTCAGTTTATCGGCTGACTATGCCTCAACGGTGATATTTTCATGTTGGACCTGTTTACGGTTATTAATTACTACGTCAATTGTAACTGTTTTGGATGAGCAGACCAAAAATATTCTCTTTACTCCGGTCTTTTGGTCCACTCATATGATTGACTGAGCGAGCGTACATATACATACCATACATACGGAGGTACATCAATATATATTTCTTCCTACTTCTAAAATTACACCCAAACAAAGTTCTAGAATGCTTATTGCTACAAGGATACAACTAGAACTGACTGCGAATCTCCAATCTTCCAATTGAAACAAATAAACAAATAAAAAAACTCAAATCGAAAACAACTGGATGGAAGAGTCAAGAACTGTTGCAGGCGGTGAGTCGGTCCCGATCGGAGCTTGTCTTGCGTGATGCTCCGATGCCGCCAACATCAACACAACAAGTCCATCAACAACATCAAGATGTCCGGAAAGCTATTCAAGAGCTGCAGGCGATGCAGACAGCAAAAGGTCCGCTGT
>JASVWD011295480.1:0-27202 GCA_031763745.1 Pionus menstruus
GGACTTGATCTCAGAAACCGAGACCAAGATCGGCATGCCCAGCACCATCACCACCTCGTTCAGCGGCACGGCCCAGGCTTTCCAGGCATCGCTTTCCAATGAACCTGTCCTGATTGCAGCTGCTCTGGCCGCTGTATACATCGTGCTCGGCGTCCTTTACGAGAGCCTGATCCACCCCATCACCATCCTGTCGACTCTGCCTTCGGCCGGCGTTGGCGCCATCCTTGCTCTCCTGCTGACACATACCGAGCTCAGCGTCATCGCACTCATCGGCATCATTTTATTGATCGGCATTGTGAAGAAGAACGCCATCATGATGATCGACTTTGCGCTCGAGGTGGAGCGCCGTGACAACAAGCCGCCGGAGGAAGCAGTGTTCCAGGCCTGCCTGCTTCGCTTTCGTCCCATCATGATGACCACCATGGCTGCCCTGCTCGGCGGTCTTCCTTTGGCCATGGGGAAAGGCACAGGATCTGAGCTACGCCGTCCGCTGGGCATCACCATCGTGGGCGGCCTGATCGTCAGTCAAGCCATTACGCTGTACACCACGCCGGTCATCTACCTTTACATGGATCGTTTGAGTATCTGGTTGCGACGTCATCGCGGCGGGCACTTGCCGCAGGCTCCTGTCGAAGCCGTAGGCCCGGCCCACTGAGAGCACACATGCAGAATCCCTATCGCATCGTCTGCCAGTCTGATCCATCTGACCGCTTGGTGACCCTGCTGCTCGATGGCAAGTTCAGTGAGGATGCCCTTCCTGAACTCGAACGCCTGGTCGACGATGCCCGCGAAACGGCCCACCAAGTGGTTCTTGATCTCAGCGAAGTCACTCTCGTCGATCGCAAGGCCGTGCGATACCTTGCACACCAAGCCTCACACGACGTCAGACTCGTGAACTGTCCCAACTACCTCCGCAGCTGGATCTCGCAGGAGGACCCCACACATGATTCCTAGCTCGCCTTCTCGCACGCGCCGTTGCGGTGTCCTATCTTTTTCAGGAATGACGCTGTACGTCCTAATTCTTGCCGGCTGCAATCCGGCGCCAAAGTACGCAAAGCCACCGGCTCCGACACCTTCGGCCTTCAAAGAGATTCCGCCCGAGTATCGCGAAGGCAATGGTTGGAAGCTGGCGCAGCCCGGTGATGACCACTTGCACCTGAACTGGTGGGAGCTCTACAACGACCCGCAACTGAACGCGCTCGAGACACAAATTCAAACCTCAAACCAGACGGTTAAAGAGGCTGAGGCCAACTTCCGGGCGGCTCGCTCATTGGTCCTATCTGTACGGTCTGCTCTAGCCCCTACCTTGTCGGTGTCTCCGTCGTACTCGCGTTCCCGCTTTTCTCAAAATTCACGTGGCTCGCGCTCCATTGTGACCAGCAACGGCAGCGGCTCGACTACCACAACTGGTTCCGGCACCAGTAGCGGCAGCGGCACCGGGACCACCTCCGGTTCATCCACAACCACGGCTGTGGGCGGAACCAGCAATAGCGGTGTCTTCAATGATTTCTCCTTTCCCGCTGATGTGTCCTACACCCTGGACTTCTGGCATCGCATCCGCAACACGCTGGTGGTTTACACCAACCAAGCCCAAGGAAGCGCAGCTGACATCAGTACTTCCTTACTGAGCCTGCAAGCCGAACTCGCAACAGACTACTTCCAGGTACGTGAGCTGGATGGACAGCGCGCCATTCTGCAAGATACGGTCAACAACTATCGACAGAACCTGCAGCTCACGCAAGCCTTGTTTACTGCCGGCATCGACTCCGACGAAGAAGTGGCACAAGCCCAAACGCAGGTTGACACCGTGACGGCACAGCTGACGGACGTGGGTGTTGCCCGTGCTCAGTACGAACACGCGATTGCTATGTTGATCGGCAAGCCGGCTGCAAACTTCTCCTTGCCGACGGGCGCACTGAATCCACAACCACCAACGATCCCTGTCGCAATTCCGTCGCTTCTTCTGGAACGCCGTCCTGATATCGCGTCCGCCGAACGCCAAGTTTCAGCCGCGAACGCCGAGATAGGCGTGGTGCGCGCGGCCTATTATCCGAACATCGCCATCAGTGCCTCCGGTGGCTTTGAAACCTCGCACTTCGCTAACTGGTTCAGTTGGCCAAGCCGCTTCTGGTCTATTGGTCCGAACATATCGGAAACGATCTTGGATGCTGGCGTTCGCCGAGCGCAGAATGAACAAGCCCGGGCGCAATATGACGTCACCGTCGCCACTTACCGGCAAACGGTTTTGACGGCATTTCAAGGCGTTGAAGACCAGCTATCTTCCTTGCGCATCCTGAGCCAGGAGCGAGGGGAGCAGCGTACTGCTGTCACGAGCGCCAGCCATTATCTCGATCTCTCGCTCACTCGTTTCAAGGCCGGCGTTGACAGCTACCTGAACGTCATCACGGCACAGAATACGGTTCTGACCAATCGCTTAACCGAACTACAGATTCAGCTGCGTCAGATGACTTCGAGTGTCGCACTCATCATGGCCCTGGGTGGCGGATGGGATGCTACGCAGATTCCGACTACGCAGCAACTTGTAAAGCACAACCGCAACACTGTCGTTCCAACTCCCACGGGTGGAGGTACACCGGAAGCACCTAACCCGCCGCCATTACCGCAACCTGCCCCGGCGTCCGGAGGTGGTCAGCCTTGAGAGCGCGCTTTAAAATTCAAGGATGAGCAGCGTCTCCGCAACCGCACCCTTCACCATCGGGCCAAGACAAGCATCGCGTTCGAACTGGAGCCAGTTTTGGGCGCGGGACGGCTTCGATTGGAGATGGCAATGCCTGGCTCTGTTCCTGGCGCTAATAGCCGTTGTTTCACGACGGCCTGACGCCCTTTTCAATCCCCAGTTCTACGCCGAAGACGGCAAGATCTGGTTTACGGACGCCTACTGCATCGGTTGGTTCACATCGCTCTTTGCACCAGATGGAGGCTATCTCAATACCATCCAACGGCTCGCAGCAGCCGCAGCATTGCTGGTTCCTTTCCACCTTGCGCCCTTGATGATGAACTGCGTCGGGATGGCTATCGAGATCCTTCCCGTTCTGCTGCTGCTTTGTCCGGGAGCTTCTCATTGGGGGAGGCTTCCAGTCAGAGCCTTGATGGCCGCGTTCTACATCGCACTTCCAAACACGCGTGAGATCCACGTCACCGCCACCAACTCCCAATTCCACTTGGCACTTGCTGCGTTTTTGCTGGCCTTCTCGCGCGCGCCCAGGTTTGTCTGGACAAAGGTGGCAAGCGGATGCGTGATCGTTATCTCGGGCTTATCAGGCCCTTTCTCCATTGTCATGACACCGCTGTTAGCAGTGCTCTGGTATCGCCGCCGCTACGGCTGGACCTTCGTCGCCTTTCTGCTAGCGGCAGTGTGCGCCGGCATTCAGCTGCTTGAATTGATGGGAAACTCGAGAGAACGTCCGGCTATCCTGTTGGGCGCATCCGTTCCACTCTTTCTGGTTCTATTGAGCAAACAAGTCTTCGTTGCCGCTCTAATGGGCAAGGGTGTTTTTACGGCTGACCCCAACTTTGGAGTGGCGCTTGCCCTTTCGGTTGGCGGGATTTGCATTCTCGTCTACGCGCTCAGCAGGTCTGCGCTGGAACTGCGCTTGTTCATTGTCTTCTCGTACCTTTTGCTTGCCGCCTCTCTGGTACGCCCGCTCATTGCCGCTGCCACCCCGGCTTGGGACGTTCTGAAAGTCCTGGATGGCATGCGCTACTGGTTTTTTCCCATGCTGGCCTTTGTTTGGTCGCTCGTCTGGTTGGCCAACCAGGAACGTTCGGTCGTGTTCAAAGTTACGTCCGCTTGCCTGCTGCTGCTTGGGGTGAATGGCATCTTCAACGACTGGAAACATCCCGCTTACACGGACCAGCACTTTGGAATCGCTGCCCGTCGTTTCGAGCAAGCTCGCGTCGGGGAGCTTGTTGCGGTGCCGCTATATCCAGATGGTTGGGTGTTGGACCTTGCAAAGAAAGGTGGACGTTGTACCCATCCACCAATCGGCATGGTGGATCAGGCTGCGCTGAAGAGCCAAGTCGCCGGCCAACTAACGGTAGCTGGTTGGGTGGCGCAAAACGAGCACGTCTCGAAAATTGCAATCTACGCCGACGGAGACCTGCAAGCTACAGTGACGCCTACGGTTCCTCGCCCAGACGTGGATCTCCGGTATCCAAGTTCGCCCGATTCCTCCAAGGGCTGGGGATCCAATGTAAGTACGGCAGGAATGAAGCCTGGACCGCATATCTTCCACATCCACGCGATCTCAGCGGGTGGTTGCGATGCAGAGTTTGCCCAAGCGCCATTTACCGTGCGCTAAGTGCAGCCCGCTTCATCCCGACATAATGGAAGGCAGTGAAGCGTTCTGCCCTTGTTGTCGGGTCTGGTCCTAACGGTTTAGCAGCGGCTATTACGATGGCTCGCGCTGGCTGGGACGTCGAAGTGCTGGAAGCCGCGAATGAGCCTGGTGGCGGGGCTCGTACGGACGAGTTGACGCTTCCTGGATGGAGGCATGATCTCGGCTCGGCGGTACACCCATTGGCTGTTGCTTCACCGTTCTTCAAGCAGCTAGCGCTTGGGGCGACGAACGGCGTTCGCTGGATCTGGTCACCGCTGGAGTGGGCCCACCCCCTCAATGACGGAAGCGCTGCCTACGTCACACGCGACGTACGTGAAACAGCGGCACAGTTTGGTTCGAACGGTTCGGAGTGGATCAAACTATTTGAGCCCTTGGTCAAGAACTGGGACATCCTGGTTAGCGAGAGCCTCCAACCTCTTCTGCACGTTCCAAAACATCCGCTAGTCATGGCGCGTTTTGGCATACGAGCTGTGCTCCCTGCCTCCACGGTGATCCGCGGGTCCTTGAAGGATGAGCGGGCGCGTGCCTTGTTTGCGGGGGCTGCGGCACATTCGGTCTTGCCGTTTCATTCGCCAATGAGTTCTGCCTTTGCGTTTATGTTGGGAGCGGCCGCGCATGCGGTAGGTTGGCCTATTCCCGAAGGCGGGTCGTCCAGCATCACCACAGCCTTGGTCGACATCCTGAAAAACTACGGTGGGCGCGTGACAACGGGCCATCGAGTGGAGACGCTGCATGAACTGCGCCATGCAGAGTTGTCGTTGCTCGACATCACGCCTCGGCAATTAGTTGGCCTTGCCAAAGACCAATTCTCCGAATCGTTCCGCTCTTCACTAAAGCGCTTTCGATACGGCCCGGGCATCTTCAAACTCGACTGGGCTTTGAGTCAACCCATTCCATGGAAAGCAGAAGCTTGCAAGCAGGCCATAACCATTCACGTGGGAGGATCCTTCGAAGAGATTGCCGCTTCCGAGCGCGATTGCTGGGAAGGATGTCCACCGACGAATCCGTTCATGATCGTGACGCAGCCATCGCTTTTCGATCCGATGCGAGCACCGGATGGAGGGCACACAGCCTGGGCTTACTGCCATGTTCCGAATGGCTGGAACGGCTCTGCTACAGAGGTAATGGAGAACCAAATTGAGCGCTTTGCTCCTGGCTTCCGCGATTGCATTCTCAAACGCTCGGTACATTCTCCAAGACAGATGGAGGCCCTCAATAACAACCTAGTGGGTGGCGACGTTAATGCTGGGGCCTTGACGCCGATGCAATTCGTTTTCCGCCCTACCTGGCGGCAATACAGAACGCCCTCAAAGCAGTTCTATCTATGCTCGGCATCGACACCGCCGGGCGGCGGCGTTCACGGAATGTGCGGATACAATGCTGCTTCAGCGGCGCTCAAAGACCATCGCTGAATCTAGAGCGCTTCTTTCTGGCAAACCAGCTTCAAGTGTGCTCCTCCGGTTGGGGTTCCGATATCGCTGATGTTGACCAGTTGCGCGCCATCAGCGGACAGCTCCCAACGGTCCACGATCTCGATATCTTCGTTCTTCGAATCCTTCGTAATGGTGCGGATCATCAAGGCACTGCCATCCCAGAAGGTCTTGCTTTGCGCCTCGCGACCACTCATGATGTTTTGTGATTCTGTTCCGTCCAGGAAGTAGCTGACATCCGAGGTGGAAGTTGATTTGCCGGTCGTTTGCACAGTGTGGACGTTCATCGTATTGCCATGCTCTTCGACGGTACGCGTGATGATGTCCGGCTGCTTGAACTTCTGGAACTCGCTTAAGTCTTTGATCATGCGCCAACGGCCCGAGAAGTCTGGATGTTTGACTGGTGCGGCCGTATCGGTCGCCTGCGCGTTCCCAAACACACAAAGAATGAGACATGCGGAAGCGACTCGGAAGAACATATAGCTGGTCCCATCATGACAGAGTTATGGATGGCGCTGAAGGTGTTCATGAATCGCCAGAAACACGGCTTTCGGATCTTCGCGCTGCGGGAAATGACCAACGCCGGCGAGGTTCACGCGGCGATAATACCCCGTGAAATGGCGCTCCGTATCTTCCATGGATTGCGGAAGTGCACAGGCGTCGGCTGCACCGTGCACCAGGAGTGTTGGTACCGACAAAGTTTGGGTTCGCTCAAAACGACCCTGCAGCTTGCCGTACTTGGGATCCAGCGGCGCATGTCCCCAGCGCGAGCGGTACGAATGGAGCACCACATCGGCAAAGTCCTGGCTGGTCCAACTCTCCGCCGCTTCGGCAAACTCAGCTTCGGTATACCAGCCGGCTGGACTCCAGGTATCCCATTGTTCGCGGCCGAAGCCGATGGGATCTTCACGGAACTTCTTTTCGCCAGGATGTGTGCAGAGCAGCCACTGATACCAGTAAGCTCGGTCTTGCGGAAACGCTGGCGGGAGCGACTGACCAGGTTGAAAGGCAACCGCGAGCGTCGTCAGTGATTTGAGGCGCTGAGGAAACAGTGCCGCAAGGGCATAACCAGTTCGAGCACCCCAATCGTGACCGATGAAATGGAAGCGCTTGAGGTCCAGTCGATCCGCCAGATCGATGATGTCCTGCGCAAAGGCAACCGGTTGTCCCGTACGCGCCGGTCGTGAACCAAGCAGGCGTTTACGGAACGTACTCAATCCATAACCGCGCAGATAAGGCGTGATGGTTCGAAAGCCGGCTTCGTGGAAGTAAGGAAGAATCTTGTCCCAGGCGCGCGGTGAGTCCGGCCAACCATGCAGAAGGAAAAGCGGTTCAGCTGTGCGGGGTCCAGTTTCCTCGAAAGCTAGACGGAGCTTGGCTGTTTTGATTCTCCGTACATTCGTCTTGGATGATGGCATGGGATGGGTCTAGTCCCATGCTAGCGACTACTTGGTTTCGTAGTCGGAAGCAATCGCGCTGTAGCCGAAGCGCGACAACAAGACTCGATTGCTCTCATCCAGCAGAGCGACACAATGGAACGAGCCGGTGCCTGGTGTGCCGAAGCGCAGGTCCGTGAGTTCCACTCGGGTTCGGTTTTGACCATGGACGGTGACAGGAAGAACGGACCAAGCTGGAAAGCGCGCGAAGTAGCGGAAGAAGCGAAACGGTTCCGAGGCTGCGGCGGCTTGCATGGCCGCTTGATTGTCCGGCAATCGAAAAACTGGTTGGCCGGTTTGGTTGTCAGGCTGCAGCAAGTTGAAGGCCGTCAGCTGGTAAGCCGATTGAGTGTGAAGGACCATTGTCCAGGCAAATGGGTTTCCGCTTTCAGGCAGGGCGGCAATGCTCTCGATTGACTCGCCGTTGATGGCTTGTCCAGCGAAGTGCTCGATCGCTTTGCCTTGCAGGATCATTCGGCCGACATCGAAAAGCAGATAGGCGCACAAGACTGCGATGGCGCTACCGCGCCCGCTTTGCCTTTGACGGCTGCCGATCTCGCCGCCAACCAGGCGGGCGAAGTAGGGCCATACGGCGGCGAGCAGAAGCAGGGTCAACATCACGAGGTCAGTCAGGCTATTCAGATCTCGATAAAACCAGCGCGACGAGAATGGCAGAGCCAGGCGGATTCCATAGGAGTTGGTCCAATCGAGCAGGAGATGACTGCCCACTCCGACCGAGGCTGCCGTAAGAGCGCGCCAGAAAGGTAAGCGCTCGCGACAAAGCAATGAGGCAACCAGAACGGAAATGGCAGCCATTGCCGGCAACGCGAGCAGGCAATGCGTGTAGCCGCGATGCGATTCAAAGTAGCGCTCCGTACCGCCCAGCAAGGTAACGATGTCGCTGTCAGGTGCGTTCGCTGCCAGAATCAGTAGCAGCGTTCCGCCACGAGGGCCGGCGAGCTTGCCAAATCCGGCTCGGGCCAGCGCCAGTCCTGTCAGCGAGTGCGTCAAGTTGTCCATGAAGACAGGCTTAAGCGGCGGCAGTCGACTCGCGAACGAAGGCCTGCTCGCGCGCGGCATATTCGGGTGGAACCAGCAATGTCAGGGCTTGCGGAAGTAGCTCCGCGGTGATGGGTAAAGTTCCAGCGAGTTCACCGTCGACCTGAGCATACACGCCGCCGGGCATGGCGGCAGGAGCATCACAAACGACGGTTCGTCCGCGCAGAATGGTGCAGCCGTCGAAGCGATGGACTTGCTTCGTCGCCACTCCTAGCAGGTATGGCAGATAGCGCAGACCGTAGGTGCCGCGAAAAAGGACGACTTCGAAATCGTTGCGCAGCAAGGAAGCGCCACGAGCGATTTCGAGATCGCCGCCGTAATTGCGAACGCGGCTCACGAGGGCAAAGCTGGCTGAATGGGAGACACCATCAACGAGTACCTGAAATTCCCGCAAGGGCCGGAAGACTTGCGAGAAGCCGGTGACGTAGTAGGCAAACTTGCCGGTCGCAGCCTTTAGATCGAGGTTGAGGCGAGCGATTATCTCCGCATCAAGGCCGGCACCGGCCATGCATACAAAGCAGCGCGGTGGACCGCCGCCCATGCGCAAAGAACCCGGAGTGATCGAAAGCGGCAGCATACGCCCGATCTGCGCAGCGGCACGTTCCAGGTGAATCGGTATGCGAAGCTCACGCGCCAGTACGTTGGCCGTGCCTCCGGGCAGGATGGCAAGCGGGACATTGCTATGGAGCATGCCGTCTGCGACCTCGTTGATGGTTCCATCGCCCCCGGCAGCCAGGATCAGCTTCGTTCCCTCCGCGATCTGCTGCCGAGCTTGACTTCCCGCCGTGCCCGGAGCCCGCGTCGGCACCAGGGTGGCTTCAATTCCCTGCCGCGCCAGAACGCCGATGGTACGTTGGAGCAAGTGTCGCCGCCGTGCCAGGCCGCGTGCGACTGGATTGAAGATGATGGCTGCGCGCTGGGCGCTGTCGGAAACCAACACACATTATAGGTTTGAGATGGAAAAGGGTCCGGAGCAACGGGTGGAAGAACTGCGCAAACAGCTGCTGCATCATGAGCATCTGTATTACGTTTTAGACCAGCCCGAGTTGTCCGATGCCGAGTTCGATGGCCTCATGCGCGAACTTCGGCAGTTAGAGCAGGAGCATCCGGACCTTCGTACGACAGACTCACCCACGCAGCGGGTTGGCGGAGCACCACGCGAAGGCTTCACCAAAGTAAAGCATTCAGCGCCCATGCTGAGTCTCGATAACGCCCTGAACGAGTCGGAGTTGCGCGAGTTCGATGCCCGCGTTCGAGGAGGCCTGAAGAACCAGAGCTTTCAGTATGTGGCTGAGTTGAAGCTGGATGGCTTATCCATGGCCGCGTCTTACCACGACGGCCGGTTCAAGCAAGCATTGACACGAGGGGATGGACGCGTCGGTGAAGAAGTGACGGAGAACGCCCGGACCATTCGTTCGCTGCCCTTGCATCTGCGAGAACGGGCGCCAGACCCAGACTTCGAGGTGCGTGGTGAAGTGATCATGCAGCGGCGCTCATTTGAGCGGATGAACGACGAACGCGAGAAGAGCGGCTTGTCGCGTTTTGCCAATCCTCGGAACGCGGCTGCCGGGGCGCTGCGTGCGCTTGATCCCGCTGTGACAGCGGCGCGGCAGCTCGATTACTACACTTACTTCCTGCTGCACAAAGGGCGACCACTGCTTGATAGTCATTGGGACAACCTGGAGAAGCTGGCAGGAATGGGCTTCAAGGTCAATGTCCATCGCAAGCGTTGCCAGGATCTGGAAGAGCTTCTCCAATTCATCAACGAATGGGACAGCAAGCGGGAAGGCTTGGCTTATGAAACGGACGGTGTGGTCGTCAAGGTTGATTCGATTGCACAGCAGGATGCTTTGGGTTGGACGGCCAAGGCACCACGCTGGGCAATCGCCTTCAAATACGCTGCCCGGCAGGCAAGTACCGTTTTGGACAACATAGATGTTCAGGTAGGCCGCCAGGGAACGTTGACGCCCGTAGCCCATCTTCGACCGGTCCTGATCGGCGGCGTCACGGTTTCGCGCGCTACCTTGCACAACGAGGACGAGATTGCCCGGCTGGGTGTTTACATCGGCGATACGGTGTTGCTGGAGCGTAGTGGAGACGTGATCCCGAAGATCGTGCGAGTGGTGGAGGAAGGTGCCGATCGAAAGCCGTTCCAAATGCCAACCGCCTGTCCCATCTGTGGCGGCAACATCGTTCGGGAAGAAGGCGAAGTCGCTTCCCGTTGCATCAACGTGTCTTGTCCGGCGCGAGTCCGTGAGGCCATCCTGCACTTTGCTTCCCGATGCGTGATGGATATTGATGGCTTAGGGGATGCGCTGGTCGATCAGCTGCTGGCTAAAGGTTTGATCAAGGACATAGCGGACTTGTACAAGCTGACAACGGATGACTTGACTACGCTCGAGCGCATGGGAATCAAGTCGGCTACCAAGATCGTCGCCAACATCGACAAGGGGCGGATGCAACCGATGTCACGGGTGATCTACGGCCTGGGTATTCCGTTTGTAGGTGAGCGTACGGCGCAGATCCTGGCTTCACACTTTGGCAGCATGGACACTTTGATGAATGCTTCGGCCGAGCAAATGCAGGAGGCGGAAGGGATGGGACCGAAGAGTGCCGAAGCCATCCATGACTTCTTCCAGGAGGAGCAGAATCGGGCCCTCGTCGAGCGCTTGCATGGAGCCGGGCTGCAGTGGACGGCAGAGCGGATCGTGAAGCCAGCCGGGCCTTTAAAGGGAATGTCGTTTGTGCTGACAGGCACGTTGCCGACGCTGAAGCGAGACGAGGCCAAGGCTCGCATCGAAGCGGCTGGCGGCAAGGTTGTAGGCTCCGTGAGCGCCAAAACCAGTTACGTCGTGGCGGGTGAAGAGGCTGGTTCCAAACTGGAGAAGGCCCAAAGCTTGAAAGTGCCCGTGTTGGACGAGACAAGACTGCTTGCCATGCTGGACGGGTCAGGCGAGCAGGCGGCGGAGCGACAGAACTGAAGAGACTCGTTGCCATTCTTCGTGCTTCTGGACCGCTTGGCTTATTCTTCCTGGCAATAGCTGATTCGGCTGGTTTGCCGGCTGTGGGTGGAGTGGATCTCCTGCTGATTACCCTCGCTGAGAATGTGCCAGAGCATGCGATGTGGGCAGCCCTCAGTGCTTTGGCTGGTTCGGTGATTGGAAGTTCCATATTGTTTGCCATTGCTCGGAAGGGTGGCGAGATCTGGTTGGGCAAGTACATTGCGCATGGCAGCGGAGCGCGGCTGCATCGCTGGTTCGAGCGCTACGGCCTGGTCACTGTGTTCATTCCTGCCTTGTGCCCGATTCCACTTCCGACTAAGATCCCGTTGTTTTGTGCGGGCGCGCTGGAGGTGCGCTGGAGTTCGTTCCTGGGCGTCATCATTGCGGCACGTGGTATTCGCTACTTTGCGCTTGCTTACCTGGCGCGCCGTTACGGGCATGGCACGTTGTTATTGCTGAAGGCTCACTGGCCAGCCGTTCTCGCTTTCGCCTTGTCGCTTGCGGTCGTCGTGATCCTGGTGCTCCGGGTGGTGAGTCGACTGAAGCCGCATCATCCGCAGCATGGCACTGCCGACGCGGCGTAGCATACGATGTGAGCATGCCTTCCTCGTCACGTCGTGCGTTCCTGCAAGCTACTGCAACTTTGCTACCTGCTTCACAGCTTGCTTTGGCTTGGGACAAGCTGAGCCATGGCAATCTTGGCTTTCAGGTTTACACGGTGCGGAACATCATCGATTCTGATCCGGCCGGCGTGTTGAAGCAGGTCCACGACATCGGCTTCGGGAACATCGAAGGAACGCAGACGGTTGTGGAGAAGAACTGGGACGCGATTCAAGCCAGCGGTTTGAAGCCAGTGAGCCTACATCTCAGCATGAAGCCAACGGACGAACAGCTGGCTGATGCCAAGAAGAAGGGCTTCGAATACGCTGTGATTCCTTATGTCGGCGTGGAAAGCCGGGGCGGTGTAGACGTCATCAAGGGCCTGGCATCCCAATTCAACGAAGCCGGCAAGCGTGCCAAGGACAATGGCCTGACGCTCTGCTACCACAACCATGCGTTTGAGTTCGAGCCAATGAACGGCACGCGTCCGCTAGACATTCTGATGGGCGAAACCAAGCCTGAGTATGTGCAGTTGGAGATGGACGTTTTCTGGGTGACCGTCGCCGGCAACGACCCGGTGCAACTGCTGAAGAAGTACTCGGGTCGGGTGCCGCTGCTGCACTTGAAGGACAAGGAGAAAGGCGTGCCGGCGAAGGCGCAGTACAACGAAGAGGTGCCGAAGGACACGTTCAAGGAAGTCGGCAACGGCACGGTCAACTTCCCGGCTGTATTGAAGGCGGCTGCCAGCGCAGGGGTCAAGCAGTACTTCGTGGAGCAGGATCAGTCACCCGATCCGATCGCCAGCCTGCGGCAGAGTTACCAATACCTCAGCAAGCGCTTCACGACCTAGCACAGTATTTGCCTTCCCCTCAAGCACGTTCCAGGTAGGAGCCGTCTGTAGTGCTCACTCGGATGCGCTCTCCTTCGCTGATGAAGGGTGGGACTTGCACGACCAAGCCAGTGTCCATCTTGGCGGGTTTGGTCACGTTTGAGACCGTAGCGCCCTTGAGGCTGGGCTCGGTTTCGAGCACCGTCATTTCTACGCTGGGTGGTAGTTCAACGCTGATGGGCGAGCCTTCATAGAACTCGACGCTCACACGCAGGTTTGGGATCAGGTATTGCGTGTTGTCGCCGAGGTTGGCTACGGTCAGCTGAATTTGATCGTAGGTTTCGGTGTTCATGAAGTGATAGAACTCGCCGTCGTCGTAGAGGAACTCCATCTCGTGTTCTTCGAGAGCGATGCGCTCGACCTTGTCTTCCGACGAGAAGCGATGCTCGATCATGGAACCGGAGCGCAGGTTGCGCATCTTGGCTTGAACGAAGCCACGCAAGTTACCAGGGGTGCGGTGCACCATGCTGAAGACGGTGTGCAGTTCGTTGTTGAACTTCACGACCATGCCGGCGCGCAATTGGGTTGCTGCAATCATTGGGGAAACCTCAGTTTATCAAGCGAAGCGGAACACCATGAAGGTCATGTCGTCGTGCTGTGGGGCACCGTTCGCGAAGCGATCGGCAGCTTCGAAGACGTGTTCGACCAGTGTTGCGGACGGTTTCCCAGCGAGATCGGTCAGTGCGGCGATTAGACAATCTTCGCCCCACTCCTCGTCCTTTTCGTTCATGGCTTCGCTGATGCCGTCCGTGTGTAGGCCGAGCACGTCACCGGAACAAAGCTGCACGGTGCCCTGCTCAAAGGGGCACTCGGGGAGCAGGCCGATAGGTGGACCACCAACACCCAGGCGGATGGCTTCGCTTCCCTCATTCGTCGTCCGCAACAGCATGGGCGCGTTGTGGCCCGCGTTGATATAGGTCAGGGTGTGACCTTGCGGGTCGTATTGCGCATAGAAGAAGGTGGCGTAACGGTTCGCCGGTGTGGTGGCGTAGATCAGGCGATTGATATTAGTGAACAAGGCAGGCAGTAAGGCAGAACCGGCGACGGCTTGGCCGCGCAACGCCGCCTGAAGGCTAGCCATCAACAAGGCGGCAGGCACGCCTTTGCCTGCCACGTCACCGATCGCAATGCCCAGTCCATTGTTCGGCAAATCAAAGTAGTCGTAGTAGTCGCCGCCGACTTCACGGGCCGGGCGGCAACGGCCATAGTAGTCGAGACCTGCTCGTTCTGGATGCACTTGCGGGAAGAGACGGCTTTGCACTTCGCGGGCGATGGCAAGCTCGCGAGTCAGGACCTCGCGTTCGGCCACTTCGGCTGCGATCGATTCCGTCAGTCGAGTGTTGTCAATAGCCAGTGCGGTTTGCGAAGCGACGGATTGCAAGAGAACGATATCGGAACGAGTGTAGGGTGCTTCGGCTTTACGCGCGCCTAAGCTGAGGAACGCGAGTAATTCATTGTTTCGGGAGATAGGCACGATGATCTGCGAGCCAAGACGTTGCAGCTCCCCATGATCTTCCTCCTTCAGGATTCCTTTGCTTCTTTCCAGGCTTCGAATGACACTGGAGTGTTCTGCTTCGAACGTGCTTCCCGCATTCGAGAACGATCCTTGTTCCCGCACGAAGAGAGTGACATCGGGGACGTTCAGAGCCTTCCGAATGCTCTCCTCGACTGTCCTCACTAAAGGCTGCAACCCGACAACAGAGCTAATTCGGCTGGCGAGATCGGACAAAGAGCGCTGAGCCTGGTTAGCTTCGCGGAAGAAGCGGCGATCCACCCAACCGGCTAATCGTTCCGCGCCAAAGCCTAGTAGAAGAACCACGAGTACGCCGACTGCGGTGATTGCAAAGCGAGCGGGTAGGCCTACCTGACCGGTCAGCACAGCAACCACGATGACGACCAGCAGAGAAACCAGACTTTGTATGACAACGACACCGCGCCGCGCCAGCGCATATTGCAGACTCTCACGCAGAATGACACCAACGTCCAAGGCTCGTTCCACGACAGTGACGTAGGCAAGAGTCACTGGGAAAAGGGCCAGCGAGGCAACGGCAGGCAGCAGAACCCAACCTGGTAGATCGTCCTCCCTCACGTGCAGCAGATCACGCAAGACTAGATCGATAGCCAACGCAGGAAGGACAGCGATTACCAGGCCAGTGAGGAGCACGCGGCGGCGGCGCACCTCGTCCGGTCTTCTTTCCGTTCCTCCTTTGAGCAACAGAATTGCCAGAAATAGAAGAACGCCTGACCAGTACAGGATCTGCAAAGAAAGGTAGGCACTTTTCTGCAACGACTGAATCGTCGGCTGTTCTTCAAAGCCCTCATTTACCGCAATGCGGACTGTGGCCCCCAAAACGAAGCAAAAGAACATCGCACCGAGAATTAAATACTTGAGCCACGGTTGCTTCTTGTCGAAGGCCAAACGTTCTGGAAAGTAGATAGCAAACAGAACCATCCAGATGGGCCAGCTCCGCTGCAGCAGTGTTCGATAGACAAGCGCAACATGTTTCAGTGACGTATGCCAATGCATCACGGCATCCATTTTGTCGCTGCCATCAACGTTGAGGCTGAAGCTTACCAGGACGGCGAGGAGCAACCAAGCACGACGATCTTCGATGCGAACCCAAGCAACATATAAACCCAAACAAAGCGATGCAGTTGCAGTGAACAAATGATTGACGACAACTAAAATCCAGGGTGCAGTGCCAAGCGCTCGTAGTCCTTCAGGCTGCCTCAAAAGATTTGAGATGTCTTCTGCCCAGATTGTGCACTGGAACGCAAAGGCAACCACCGCGATCGCAACGAGGGCTGCGTAACGGAGCCGAAGATTGCGTGTGGAAACTTGCATCAGCGCTCAACATCGTATCCGAACTGCAGTGGTCAATGAGCTGCGCATACGTTTCCGACCACGTTGGCGGGCAGTCTCCAGAATCCGGCATCATCTGTGACTGCACTTCCGCGGGCGTCACCGTTGCGGAAGGATAGCTTCGTTTGGGGCTCCCGAAACCACAAGATCGTGACAGTGTCTGTCGTTTCGGCGCTGAGTGTGAGACAACGTTCCGTCACGGGCTTCAAGATCAGATGGCCGAAGCGATGCGACTCGGTTCGCCAGTTCGCGGGACAGTTTTCATTACGGACTTGTGTTCCTTTGACGGCAAGCCAGCAGCTGTTCTCGTTCCAATCGGAGCGTGCGAGAAAACGTCCGTGCTCGTCGTACCACCAGGGCTGCATGTTCTGGTAGCTGACGCCGGGCAGATAAGGGTTGGCCCACAACAGTTCGTAAGCCACGCCATCGCCGTCGTGTAGCGTGTTCGCATCTTCCATGCCCCAGCCTTGCAGGAACTGAGCAGCCTCGGAATTTGGATCGCCGGCGACCAAGGCAAGCGCGGCGATGTGAGCCTGCCAAGCGGGATGAGCTAATTGTTTCGGCGTCATGGCCAGCAGGTATTCGACCGGCAAGTCCGAGAAGAAGCGGGCGTTGTTTTCGCGCACATCCACGCGCTGTGCGGTATGGGCAGCGTCCACGTATTCAGCGAGTGAGTAGACCTCGGGACCGTTCAACTCATTGGGCTCAAGAGCTATGAACGCAGGCGCCTTCTCCGGTTCCTTTCCTTCAGCAAGTGCCAGGAAAAGGCGATCGCGGCGTACGCTCCAGGTTGTTTCGGCGGACGTTTGAAGGCTTGGACAGCTTGCGGTTTGCGGCGGCAATGGTGCGCCAGTCCAGTCCGCGATGAGCGCCGCCTGGCGAAGTTCGCAGGGATGCTTGTCCAGCCACTGTGCGGCATCGAGCTTGGCCTTTTCATCTTCGGTAATCGCGTAATACAGAGCAAGTTCCCAACCACGCTCCCGTGAATCAGGTACGGTGCGAACCCGGTGCTCGAAGGCCATCCAGCGATCGGTTTGGCGTTCCTTGTCCCGCTTGAGGCGTTTCAGGCGTCCCGGGGTGAGCAGCAGTTGCGGGGACAGACCCGCCATGGATTGCGCCGCGGACGGCAGAACACAGCAGAGCAACAGGACGCATACTGTCACCAGCACACGCCAATGATTTTGTGTTGTCTTACCAGGACATGGTGCCGGTGCGGGAGGGCTCAGCTGGATTAGGCAGATACAAGGTGCTGCAGCGTTCACAGCGGTAGATTTCGACATCGTTTCCGAACTGCTTCCGGAGATGATTGGAGGGAGTGAACCAGCGCTTGAGGTGGCCGCGGCACATCTTGTTTTTGGCATCTCGTTCCGTGCAGGCTCGCATACGAAGCATCCGGATTTTGATCTTGGTGCCATCGCCCATCGTCTCGAGAACCTCATCCGGGCCACCGGGGCGATAGTCGCGCGAGGGATTGGGCGCTCCGACCGAAGCATCCACATTCTGTTCCTCGTCGTCGCTCATGGGATGTGCTTCTAGCTTAGGGCACTGCGGTTCCTTCTGTGGTACTGTGCTTTCCATGTGCCGGAGTATCAAGCCGCTGTTCCATTTTGAGCCTGCTCCGACAGCCGAAGATATCGAGGCCGCAGCGCTGCAGTTTGTCAGGAAGATCAGCGGGTACTCCAAACCATCGAAAACGAACGAGGCAGTTTTCAGCAAGGCAGTAGCGGAGATCACACAAGCCTCTACGATCCTGTTGCAGGAGTTGAAGACCAGTTCCGCACCTCGCACACGACCCAATCGGGCCGTGCACCAGGACCAAGCGTTACCGGAGATCAGTCAACAGTGATGGTGCCGGAATCGACCTTCAGGCTCACCAAGGGACCACCATTGCGAATCTTGCCTTCGACGCGGTGATTGGAGGAACTACTGACGCTTGTCATGTCAGGATGCGAGATGGAGCCACTTTCGGCCGAAGCATTGAGATCGTAGCCACTGCCTGAGGCGAGCCGGACACGTACCGTACCGGAGTCGGCATGGGCGCTGATGGGCGCGGGTTTGCTTTGCGACAGGTTGAGGGTACCGGAATCGGCTTGGACATCGATGCTGCCAGCAATGCCGCTTGCCTTGATCTGACCGGAGTCGACGCGGGCGAAGAAGGCACCCTTCACATCGTTGGCCTGGATGCTGCCTGAGTCGGCACGGGCATGTACCTCATTGCCGATGTCATGGATCGAGATGCCACCGGAGTCAGTCTGGCAATCGACGGGACCGCGAATTTGCTCGGCTTCAACGCTGCCGGAGTCGGCACGGGCTCGCAGCTTGGTGTCTTCGGGCGTTTCAATCTCATATTGAATGGACAGATTACGAAGCAGTTCGGAACGGTGAACATAGCCGATCCGGACCGTGCTGCCGGACTGTTCGATCGGCGGGTTATGTTCGAGTTCTTCGATACGCCTGCGAACGTCGCTGTTCCCGTTATCATCGCTTCCCCACCAGCCACGATTGCCGGCCCTGATGGTGGCGTGAACATGAACGGTGGAGCCGGAACCACGGCGTACGCTGATACTGCCAGAATCAGCCTTGACGTCCAGATCGACGGGGCCGGAGACCGTCAGCGACCGATCAAAGGAGCCCTCCTGCGCAGCATTTGCGACTGATGCAGTTAGCATAAGGCAAAGCAAACTGCTGCCGTAGATTGTCGGCTTCATAAGTTGTTTGATCCCCTTTCCCCATGTAGTACGAAGGAGTTGGGCCAAAGTTCCGAAGATATGGCAGCACTTGTCAGCGAAAGTTATGTTCTGAGGACGTACCCGTTTCGCGAAGCGGACCTGATTGTATCCTTCTTCACGCGGGATCAGGGCAAGCTGCGTGGGGTGGCGTACCGGGCGCGGAAGCCGAAGAGCACTTTCGGGTCGGGACTGGAACGGTTATCGCTGGTGAACGTTCGATACTCCCAGGCGGAAACGCGAGAGCTGGTGTCCATGAACTCGTGTGACCTGGTGCAATCACAATTCAACCTGCTACGGAGCTTCGAAGCTGGGGTGGTGTTGGACTACGTGGCAGAGTTGAGCGACCACCTGCTGCCGGCGAACGAGCCAAACGAGAAGTTCTTTCGGCTGCTGACGGCAATTCTGCAGTTTCTGCATGGAGGGTCCGATGGAGCGGTTTGGGCGGCGGCGACATACTTTGCTTTATGGGCTACGCAGTTATCGGGATTTCTGCCGGATCTGCGGACATATCCGGACCGTACGTTGACGGATGAATCGAGGACACTAGCGGGCTTGATGCTGCGAACACATATCGCGGCGCTGCCGCCGATCCATTGGGAGAAGGACACGGCTGCGGATTTGCGACGGGTTCTCGTACGCTTGATGGAGGAGCATGCGGAACGGCGGTTTCGGACGCCGGACGTTTTCGAAGCGTTATAGCGAACAGCAGACATGGATTCATTGCCTTCCTCGTTTTCATTTCAAGACACGGTTTTCAAGCTGAAGCGGTATTGGGCGGAGCGCGGCGTAATCATCCAGGAACCCTATGACGTGGAGGTGGGCGCAGGCACCATGTCTCCGGAGACGTTTCTGCGGGTACTCGGGCCACGACCTTATAAGGTTGCGTACGTGCAACCGAGCCGACGCCCTGCTGACGGGCGCTATGGGGAGAACCCCAATCGGCTTTACAAGCACCAGCAGCTGCAAGTGATCCTGAAGCCGACGCCTTCCGATGTGCTGGAGCAGTATCTCGGAAGCCTGCAGGCAATTGGAATCGATCTGCGAAAACACGATATCAAGTTTGAGGAAGACAACTGGGAAGCGCCAACGCTGGGAGCGTGGGGCATGGGATGGCAAGTGATGCTGGACGGGCTGGAGATCACGCAATTTACGTACTTCCAGCAGTGCGGCGGATTGGATCTGCCCGTGGTGCCGGCTGAGATTACGTATGGACTGGAGCGCATTGTCGGCTTTCTGCAAAATGTGGAGAGTATTTACGACATCGAGTGGGCTCCGGGTGTGCGGTATGCGGATGTGCGCTTTCTGGACGAACAGCAGTTCTCGGCGTACAACTTTGAGTGGGCCGATGTCCAAGCGCTATGGACGCTGTTCGGCTTGCATGAGGCGGAGTGCGGGCGATTGCTGCAAGCCTTTACGAAGAGCGAGGCGAAGGGACGCTTTCCCGTGCTGCCGGCTTATGACCAGGTGTTGAAATGCTCGCACCTGTTCAACATGCTGGATGCGCGCGGGGCGATCTCCGTCACGGAGCGAGTTGGTGTGATCGGACGGGTGCGCAAATTGGCGGTTGGAGCGGCACAGGCATTTATCCAGCAGCAGGAGGAATTGAGCAACGCCGCTGCTGCCAATGACGCGACGGTGCAGCAGGTGGTGGCCTGATGGCGAGTTTGCTGCTGGAGATTGGGGCAGAGGAGATGCCCGATTCGATGATCACGGGTGCCTTAGAAAGTCTGCGGGACGGTTTCGCCGGGCAGCTGGGTGGACTGAACGGGACCGTTGAACTGCTTCATGGAACGCCCCGTCGATTGGCGATGCTCGTGTCCGGGCTCCATGACAAGCTACCGGATGCGAATGTATTGGTGACTGGGCCCTATGTGTCGGCGGGTGTGAAGGCGGCCGAAGGGTTTGCGCGCAAGAACGGCACCACGGTGGAGCAACTGCAGCGGGAACAGGATGCGAAGGGCGAGCGGTATCTATACGCGACGACGAAGCTTGGGGAGCCCGCGATGCCTTTGCTGCAGCGGGTACTGCCGGAACTGATATTGAAGATTGCCTGGCCCAAGTCGATGTATTGGACCCGTACAGGCGGGACAAGGTTCATTCGGCCGCTGCGGTGGTTGGTGGCACTGCTGGATGACCAGGTGATCCCGTTTCAGGTGGCGGATGTGGAAACTGGGAACGCGACACGAGGACATCGGATTCTGGGTTCGCCTGAGCCGCTGCCGGTGACGATCGCGAACTACACCGATGTGTTGCAGCGGAACGGAGTCATCCTTGCAGAGGCGGAGCGAAGAGCGCGGATCGAGTCGCAGTTAGGGCCCGATGTTCTTCCCGATGATGCCTTGCTGGAGACCCTGGTGTATTTGACTGAATGGCCGTCCGTCATTCGGGGCTCGTTCGATGCGGCTTACCTGACGTTGCCACGCGAGGTGCTGTCCACTGTGATGCGGCACCATCAGCGGCAATTCTCGGTGCTGCGGACGGGCGGCGGCGATGGTTTGGCTCCGCACTTTGTGGCAGTGACCAATACGGATGGAGACCCAGATGGTTCAATAAGGGCCGGCAACGAGCGAGTACTGCGGGCCCGCTTCAATGACGCCCGCTTCTTCTGGGATCATGACCAGACCAAGCCGTTGCCCGAGCGCGTTTCAGATTTGGAGAAGGTGACCTGGCAGGCGAAGCTTGGTTCGTATCGAGATAAGACCGATCGCGTGGTGGCGTTAGCCGGGCAGATCGCCGAGGCTTTGCAGGCCGATGTCGCGGTTGTGCAAAGGGCGGCACTGCTGGCCAAGTGCGATTTGACCACGGACATGGTGAAGGAGTTTACGGACCTGCAGGGCATTGTGGGCGGCTTGTACGCCGCCGCACAGGGCGAGGATGAAGCGGTGGGCACGGCGATTTATGACCAATACAAGCCGGCCTCAATGGACGACTCCATTCCGCGGACGCTTGCCGGGCAGATCCTTTCCTTGGCCGATCGGCTGGACACGTTACGCGAGTGCTTTCGGATTGGTTTGATTCCGACCGGGTCCAAGGATCCGTTTGCGTTGCGACGGGCCGCACAGGGAGTTGTGAAGATTTGCATCGAAGGGCCGGTTCCGCTGCCGTTATCCATGTTTGTTCCAGCAGACTTGCCGGCGCTTTCCTCCTTTCTATCGGAACGAGTGCAGTTTTACCTGTGGGACGTGGCTGGCTTTGCGTATGACGAAGTCAATGCAGTTATTGCTACGCCATCGACAACTTTGCTTGATCTGCTGCTGCGGGTGCAGGCGGTACACTCCGTCCGGCCGACCGCGGATTTCGAGCCGCTGGCTGCTTCGTTCAAGCGCATCAAGAATATTTTGAAGCAGGCCGGTGTCGGGGAAACAGAGTTGCCCCAAGTCGAGTTGCTGGCCCAAGGACCGGAATTCGAGTTGTTCCGAGCGTTTGAGCGAGCGCGATCTCGCACTCATACTGCGGCTACCTACGATGAGAAGCTGGTCGCCATCGCCAGTGTACGGCCCGAAGTGGACCGGTTCTTCGACTCGGTTCTGGTCAATGATCCGCAAGAGACCATTCGGACAAACCGTTTGGCTTTGCTGGCTTCACTGCTACGTGAGTTCTCAACGATTGCAGATTTTTCGGAGATTGTGGCCCGTGGTGTTGAGGAAATTTAGGAACGAGCGCATCTGTCTTCGGCGGTTGTGAGCGGCGTCGAAGTTTGGGTCATGCTCCGTTGCGCAGTCGCATTTCGATCTGAAAATTCGAACCCACCAGGTTGTGCTGGTGTTGCGGCGGCAGTGAAGGCCATCTTGTTTTTGACAATCGCTTTCGAGCGCTGAAGGTCTTGCTCCGCGCGACGCTGTTCTTGCAATTCCCGGAGAGTTTTCAGGTCCTTTTCGCGCTGACGACGGAGGCGACCTTCCTGGACGCCCAGATTTCGCAGCTGCTTTTCATAGGTGAGATAGATGTGCGACTCAAGAAGCTGTTCAGCCAGTTGGGGAGCGTATTCAGCAAAGAGTTCCGCGTATTGGACGCGGCCGGTGGCAAACAGCGAGTATTCAATGGAGACGATGCGGTCGGCACGCCAGTACGAGTCAGCGATGCTTTGCACCAAGTCCTTTTCGCGCATGGTTTCTGGCTTCAGCTCGGCGGTCCAGTCGGCGATGTGCTGCTGGTAGCGTTCTGCGTCTTCTGAGGGCAGCACGACGGTGCGGCCAGTGAGGCCGGACTTGAGAGCGTTGAGGCGTGAGTTGGCCTTTCCTGCCTCCGTTTTGGGTCCGGTGCTGTGTTGTGCGTTGGCGAGGTTGGCAGCCAGGCGGCTTGCGGAGGATGTGCTGGCGTTCGATGAGGCGGCGACGTTCGTCATGGTGTTAGCTCCTTCCATTTGCTTCCCCGTGAGGAGAAGTGCGCCACGACGGTAGCATGCGTGATGAGTTTTTCGAGGCTGGGGAAGCTTCATGGATATGACGTAAGTCGCCTCCTTTCAATGAGAAGACTTTATTTTCGTTCGTTGTGATTGGAAGTCTTGGAGTATTCTGGCCTTGTACCCGACAACCACTCTCGTTATGTTCAGTTTGCCAATTGTAGTGGAGGAAGAACGATGAGTGCCCATCCGACAGCGCCGACCATGACGGTGCTTCAGTTTCTCCAACGGCCCGAGCGCGAGGACGGCCAAATTGAAGAGTTGATTGACGGAGAGATCGTAGTGTCGCCCAACGCCAAAGCCGATCACACGGAGATCACCATGCGGTTGATTGAGGCCTTGCTCCCTTTACAGAAGAGTGGCTTTCGAGTGCTTCCTGAAGGAGCGTGTCGATTGACGGAATCCTCACTTCCTAACCCAGGTGTCATGGTCGTTTCCCGGCAAGATTGGCGACAGGCGGTCCTTGGAGGATTCCTGCAGCGCTCGCCCGCCTTGGCAGTGGAGGTGATTTCACCTTCAAACCGCAATCGTCGAACCTTGCGCAAGGTCGATCTGTATCTTCAACACGGGGCGGAACAGGTTTGGCTCGTGTACCCGCGTTCCAAGTCAATCACGGTATTCGATAGTGAAGGCACCATTCGCGAGGTGAGAGCCGAAGAAGAGATAGGCTTTCACGGATATTCTCTTTCGATTGCACCTTTGTTTGAGGGGATTTGAATCGCAGCAACGCGAGTAAGTCATTTTCATCTATCAGCCCGTCGGATTTATCGCCCAGTGTCAGTCAACTTACAGGTTGCATCGTCGCTGGCTTTCAGGCAATTTGATTGAGGAACTTTCTATAGGGCTGGTGCGTAGGGAGGCGGTATGGACTTTCTGTTGCGTGATGTGCGGTTTTCCTGGCGGACGCTGCAGAAAGACCGGGCGTCGCTCAGCTTGGCTTTGTTGGCGCTGGCACTGGGGATCGGTACGACCACAGCAATGTTCAGTGTCATTGACAACGTTTTGCTGGAGCCTTGGCCATACGTCGATGGGAATCGATTGTCCGTTGTTATGGTGCATGATTCCGGCAACAGTCAGCAGAACGGCCGTTTGTTCTATTCGCAGCCGGAGTTGGCGCAGTTACAAAGCCAGAACCATATTTTCCGGGATACCATCACTTCCGGTGGCTCACGGGTGTTGTGGACGCATGGAAGTACACCGGAATCGTTGAACGCCTGCGTCGTCAGTGGTAATGCGTTTCGGGTCCTGGGTGTTCCGCCTTCCATGGGAAGACCATTGCTACCCGCGGATGCGAAACCAGGTGCTCCCGCGGTGTTTGTCATGAGCTATAAGATGTGGCAAACGCGCTTTCATGGGGCGCGGGACTTACTAGGTCGTGTATTTACGCTGGATGGCAAGCCGTCCACGTTGGTGGGCATCATGCCGCAGCGCTTTGCTTATTGGGGTGCTGAAATTTGGACGGCTACTGATATCGACCCGGCGAACACGGACCCGACTGCCTCCTATTACATGTTGACCGGACACTTACAGCCGGGTATATCACTCAAAGCGGCACAACCAGATGTGGCGCAGATTATCGGGCGGCTTGCGAAGCTGTATCCGAATAACTATCCGCGGAAGTTCGATGTGCAAGTTATTTCGCTGACGGACATGGTGGTGGGGCAATTTCGGCGAACGTTGTACTTGTTGCTGGGCGCCGTTGCCTTGTTGTTGTTGATCGCGTGTGCAAACGTGGCCAACCTGTTGCTGGCGAAAGCGACCGCACGGGAGAAAGAGCTGGCAATCCGTAGCAGCCTAGGTGCCGGCAAATGGGCGATTGTGCGGCTGCTGATGACGGAAAGCCTGTTGCTCGCTTGCGCCGGTACCGTCGTGGGAGCCATCCTGGCGTGGGCCGAATTGCGGGCCCTGATTGTTTTGTTGCCACGGTTCACCTTTCCGGACGAGTCGCAAATCAGCTTGAATGGCCGCGTGTTGCTGGCGGCGATTGCACTGGCCGCTTTGACGGCTTTTCTGTTTGGGCTGGTTCCGGCGTTGGGTGTTTTTTCAAGAAATCTCAGTGAGCCTTTGAAGGCAGGTGGGCGCGGAAACAGCGGCTTTCGGCGAGGCCGGTTGCGCAACGTCCTGATCATCAGCGAAGTGGCCATATCAATCGTTCTGCTGACTGCCGCGGGTTTATTGATGCGCTCCTTCTTTCTGATGCGGCAGTCGGATCTGGGCTTTCAACCGCAGCGGATGATCACCTCGCAGATTCCGCTGAACAACAATTACAAGACAGCAGCCAAGCAGGCGTTGTTTGCGCAGCAGCTGACGGATCGATTGCGAGTTTTGCCGGGCGTGGTGAAGGTGAGCGCCATTGTGGACTTTCCTCCGTTTGGCGGCCTGGATACAGAGTTCGACGTGCCCGGCAAAGCCCATCGGGATACCTGGAAGGGGCAGATGGGCTTTTGCGATGCAGACTTCTTTTCCACAATGGGCATGCGGGTGTTACGCGGCCGCCTGCTGACGCCGGCGGACATCACAGGGAAGCACAATGTCACTGTTATCAACCAGCAACTGGCAAGCAAGTTCTTCCCCGGAGAAAATCCTCTTGGTAAAACAATCCGCTTATTGGGCTTGAAATCAGCACCGGAGCCGACCGCAGACCCAACGTTTCAGATCGTCGGTGTTGTTTCCGATATCAAGAACCATGGACTGCAACAAGGTGTGAACCCGGAGGCGTACGCACCCTTGAGCTTTGCATCGTATGGCATTGAGATCGTGTTTATACGAACGGTGAATGCCAGCGCCAGCTTGACGAAAGCGCTGGATGGAACGGTGTTGTCCATGGACCGGAGCCTGTTGCCACGCGAAACAGACACGGTGGAGCAGAATCTGGACCAGTTCGAGCTGGCCAAGCCGCGCTTTGGCTTGCAGATGTTCTGTACCTTTGCCGTGATCGGATTGCTGCTGGTTTGTGTGGGCGTGTACAGCGTGGTGTCCTATACGGTTTCGCAGCAGGTTCGCGAGATTGGTATACGCATTGCCCTTGGGGGCACACGGACGCACGTTCGCAATTGGGTGCTAGCGGGAGGTATGCGTTTGATTGCCATCGGCATTGTGTCGGGTTTCGTCGTTGGCTTTGTGCTGCTGCGGGTGATGAAGTCGGAGATTTCGGGAATCACTTCATCCGATCCGATGACGATTACGGCAGTATCGCTGGCAGTGGCACTGATTGGATTTCTGGCGTGCTGTGTGCCGGCTTTGCGGGCAACGCGTGTGGACCCAATGGCTGCGTTGCGACAGGAGTGAGTGCTGCGAGAGTGGCTGAGTGAGACTCGCGTGCGCGATTACAGTTTTTGCGGAGAAGGCCGAAGAAAGCGCTTGGAACTTCAGTCAATGAGGGCGGCGACACTTGGAAACGAATAACATACACTAAGTACAAATTTCGGATTCCTTTTCCTGGAGTTGCATTTGTATCGAAGTGGGAGATGGTTTTCGGGAATAGGAATGGCGTTGTCCATTCTTGTTGCTTGGGCGAACTCGCCACGACAGGCAGTCGCTAGTTCTTATCAAACTTCCGGTTATGCTTCCGCGGAAGGGTACGGGGATGATTGGGACACCTTGGGTTATAACGGTGGCAAGTCGTTCCAGTCACAGCCGATGTATGGTTCGGGCACGGTGGTGAATCAGACTCTCACCTACCAAGGCAACGCACGGGGCAGTCTTCAATTTAGTCACGGGCAGATCAGTGAAAGCTCTGATGTGAGCGTTTCGACTACGGATCTTGCTTATGACTCTTCGGCTACGGCAAGTGCTTCGGTGCGTATCGTCCTCGATTGGAATGACAGCATCAAGTTGTCTGGACGACCGGCGGGAACACCGGTAACGTTGGCGTTGACTTACACCTTAAACAGCACGAGCGGCGTTTCCCAAGCGTTGGTGAACACGGAGGCTGATGTTCAGCAATACGCCAGCTTGAACGATGGAACGAATTACTCCGATTCGGCTCTTCTGGAGAATTTGAATGGAGCGCACAATGGGCTGCAGACTGCGACCGTTCAGTTCCAGACAACCATTGGGGCGCCGATTGTCTTGCTTGACTCGTTTACGGCGAACGTGTTTGCTGATACGTGGTATGACTATGGGCCACCTCCGCCTATTCCGGATGACGGTTTGTCAGGCTCAAAGGTACCGTCAGCAAGCGCCTTTATCGATGCACCTGATGCAACCAGCATTCAACTCGATGTGCTGACGCCGGGTATCACGTTCAAGGCCTCAAGTGGATTCGCCTATCAGGATCTGGTTGACACACCGGAACCCTCGTCGTTTGGTTATGTATTTCTGGCGAGTCTGCTGTTATCGGCAGTCTGCTTTTTTCGATGGAAGACAGCCGGGCCGGCGGTTTTGCTTGGGGCATTTTACGGGCTTGCGGGAGTCCCTGCGAACGCAGAC
>JASVWD011311814.1:0-26584 GCA_031763745.1 Pionus menstruus
TGCCGCTGCCGTCTCAGTTTTGACCTACATTGGGTTTGACAGCGTCTCAACCCTTTCCGAAGAAGTCGAAAATCCGCGCCGAAACATCCTCTTGGCCACCGTATTGACTTGCATACTCGCTGGTGTCCTGGCTTCGATTGAGGTGTACGCTGCGCAGCTGATTTGGCCCGATTACGGCCACTATCCCGATGTCGATACCGCCTTTGTGCATGTCGCGGGTCGCGCTGGTGGTCCCTTCCTTTTTGGATTGATCAACCTTTCGCTCATCGTGGCAACTCTCGGCTCCGGCTTCGCTTCGCAGATGGCAGCGGCTCGACTCTTGTTCGGTATGGGCCGGGATCGTGTCTTTCCCAGTCGGTTCTTCGCCTACGTCGACGCAAAACGGGGCATACCTCGCAACAACGTCCTCCTGGTAGGTGCATTAGCCGCCCTCGGCGGTCTCACCTTCAGTTATCAGCTGGGGGCTGAGATGCTGAACTTCGGCGCTTTTGTAGCCTTTATGGGTGTGAACGCAGCGGCGTTCGCGGAATATTGCGTACGACAAGGAAACCGCAATGTTGCGGCCTGGCTTCCTCCTGCCGCTGGGTTCGTGGTTTGTTTTTACATCTGGCTCAATCTCAGCACGCCGGCCAAAATAGCCGGTGCCTGTTGGCTTGCCGTGGGAATAGGTTATGCCTTGTCACGAGATCTGTTCCGAAGGAGCAGATTGGTGGCTGTCAGCGAAGTTTGAAGGAGTGTATTGAAGGTATGAATATGAGCAGCACGACAGCGGCTCCGTCCGTGACGCGTCGTGAAATCTTTGGACAGCCCGAACTGTGGTCCGATACCGTCCGGAGAATAGAAGAACACACATCCGATCTGCTCGCCGATCTCGCCTCAGTTCGCATCGCCACTACGGGAGCCGGAACCTCCGCTTATGCAGCCGAGGCTGTCGCGAAAGCACTCGGGGGTGAAGCAATCCCCAGCACCGATTTACTTACCGATCGAAGCTTGTTGGAGGGGGTCGACCTTCTTATCTCGTTAGGCCGTTCCGGAGATAGCCCGGAAAGCGTTGCCGTCGTCGAGATGGCTCAGCGCTCCCAACCTGCCATTCGACATCTCGCCATTACTTGCAACGGGGCCGGCCGCCTTGCCAATCTGCGTGGAGTTGAAGCCATCGTTCTCGATGACCGAACCAACGACCAAAGCTTGGTCATGACCAGCTCTTTTACAAATCTGGTATTGGCAGGCGATTGTCTTCGCCATGCTTCCGAGTTGAAGCGCCACCTTCCTGCGATCACCGCTCGGCTATCCGGGCAGCATCTTGATCACTTAGCGCAAACCGCTGAACAGGTCGCGGCGGAAGGCGCCGAACGGGTCGTTTACCTGGCTTCAGCGCCGATGTTTCCCTTAGCCAAAGAAGCAGCCTTGAAAGTTCTCGAAATGACCGCAGGCCGCGTCATCCCCGTTGCAGAAACTTTCCTGGGTCTTCGTCATGGCCCCATGAGTTTCTTGACGAAGGACACGCTCATCGTCGGCTTTCTTTCAAGCGACCCGGTTCGGCTCGCTTACGAATGGGATCTTGTGCACGAGTTGCAAGGAAAGGGCTTTCAGCGGATTGTTCTCGTTGGGAACAGCACGCAAACCAATGGCAGCGGCCACAAGCAAATTCAGCTAGTGTCGGCTTCTGCCCCCGACTTGCCGGATGTCCTGCGAACACCTTTTGAAGCGCCCTTCGCCCAGCTCCTTGGTCTCGCCTTCAGCCTCCGTTGCGGATTGGACCCGGATCAGCCCAGCCCCGAAAAGGTCATCACGCGCGTCGTTACCCAGTTCCGCATCCACGAACCGAGTGGGCAGGTCTAATCGCCTTCGAGATTCGCAGCCCTAAGCAGATGAAAGCTCTCCTTGCGCATAGCGGTGGCCCTACCCCCGTCATCAACGCCACTCTTCTGGGTGTTGTGGAGGAGGTGCTGCGAAGCCGCCTTATCACCGAGCTCTGGGGCGCACGCTTCGGTATTACCGGCATACTGCAGGACAATCTCATCCGACTCTCGGACCTGCCTTTATCGACAATCAGCCAGATGGCGAAAGCCCCCGGCGCAGCCCTTGGCTCCTCGCGCAAAGAAGTGGAGCAATCGCACTTGGAAGAGGTGCTCGCCATCCTGAAGCGTCGTGATATTCACTGCCTCTTGTACAACGGCGGCAACGGCTCCATGGGTACGGCACACCAGATTCAAACCCTGGCGAACGACAACCACTTTGAGTTGCAAGTCGTGGGAATTCCCAAAACCATCGACAACGACATTCTCGAAACCGATCACACCCCGGGATATGGCTCAGCGGCCCGCTTCAGTGCAACGGCCGTGCAGGACATTGGTGCCGACCTTCTCTCCTTGAGTGGTCAAGTCATCGTTGTCGAAATCCTCGGTCGCAATGTCGGTTGGATTGTCGGCGCAACAGCCCTGGCACGTAAGGACCCGGACGATCCTCCACATCTGATCTACTTCCCCGAAGAGCGTCTGCCTTTAAGCAAATTGTTGGCCGATGTCGAAGCTGTTTACCGTCGCTTAGGACACTGCCTGGTAGCCGTTTGCGAAGGACAGCTCGATGAACACGGCCAGCCGTTTGGGGCCGATGTTCGCTCTGGCTCGCGTGGCAGCTTGGCCATGAACTTGGCACACCGGCTCGCGCTGCTGCTTTCGCAGAACCTCAAGATCCGCGCCCGCAGCGAGAAGCCCGGCCTGCTTGGCCGATCCCATGCAGCAGCCGTGTCACGCAAGGATTGGGCCGAAGCCCGCTTATGTGGAGCCGCCGCGGTACGAGCTGCACTGGCTGGCTCGGGCGGCCAAATGGTCACTCTCCTGCGTTCGCAACGGCCCAAGTACTGCGTCCAAACCGGACTCGCGCCTTTGTCGACGGTCGCTTTTCACGAACGCCCGGTTCCACCTCACTGGCGCGACCGGAACCGCAACGATGTCACGGCGCCGTTCCTCAACTGGCTTCGACCTCTGGTGGGCCCCTTCGAGCATTTTGAAAAAGTTCCCATCCTCTCCTGACAAACGACATCGTATGATGCAGTGGGGTTGCGGGATGGGTTCTTTCTTGACAATGGGCTGAGTGAAGTTTACTCTGACCTCTTAGCCTTAGCTCAGAGAAGGGATCGGATTAACTTTCCAGGTGTGCGAAAAAGCGGGCATGCTTGGGTTTAGTCTCGCTATTTTCTAAGTTGGATAGCCGAAATCTCCGAGTGCATGGCCGTTTTCCAGGGTCGTCGCACCAACAGGGCTTTGCTTCGTTGTGGCTGTTATTTCAGCAACAGGAGGAACAAGGGTGAGCTTTCGCTGTCCACACCTCGATAAGAGTTTGGGCCTGGGCGAGTCGATCTCCCGCCGCGACTTTCTGGATGGAGCCCTGCTCGCGTCTGGTGCTACGCTCCTCGGAGGTTTGGCTCCAGGCCATGCCGCCGCCCAGGTTGCCGGTTGGACTGGCTATACCGGCGAAGGCGACTACAAGGGTACGGCCGGCAATACCGAAGAGGTGGTCGCAAACGCCCATGCCGTTCGCGATGGTCACTACGATGCTGCCCCCGCACAGGTCAGCGATACCGGTGAAATCTTCGATTGCATTGTTGTAGGCGGAGGATTTTCGGGCCTTTCCGCCGCGCTCTTTTTCAAAGAACGCGCGGAGGCGAACCGTACCTGCCTCGTGCTCGATAACGGTCGCATCTTCGGTGGAGTTGCCAAGCGCAATGAGTTTCACGTCGGTGGGCAAACGCTCTATGCCCCGCAAGCATCCGTTCACTTCCAGCCGCCCTACCCGAATAGTTTTCTAAAAAGCGTCTACGATTCCATTGGTCTGGACTGGACCGCTTTTCGCTCGTATCAAAGCTGGAACGGCCCTGGTCCCGAACCAAACCTGACCCGCTCCTTCTACCGTGTCACTGATTTTCCCAAACTGAGCACCTACGGATTTTACTTTGGTTCCAAATACGGCAAAACCCCGGGCATCTGGGTAAAGGATCCGTGGTCCAAAGATCTTGCGGGCACTCCCTTTTCTGAAACCACACGTCGCGAAATGCTGCGCTGGCGCAATGCTGAGTATGCTCAGCCTCCGCTTGTCTACGACTATCCAGGCGACTCGGTGTCCCGCCAACTCGACGGCATGACGCTCGAAGATTACTGGGTTCGTACCTACGGCATTAGTCGGGAAACACTCCGCATGCTGACCCAAACCGACACTGCCGGTGGTCTCGGATTAGGTGCGGATGCGCTCTCGGCATATCTCGAGTACGAGTGGTCGCGGAACGTGCCAACGGTAGATGACTCCATGGAAACCGGTATCCAGATGTTTCCGGGCGGCAACTCCGGGCTCAACCGCATGCTCGTGAAGACACTCATCCCAGAGGCGATCGAGGGTCCACGTGCCATGCAAACCACCTGGAAGAGCCCGGTCAATTTCGCTGCATTGGACCGTGCAGGGCAGGGCACTCGCATCCGCCTTCATTCGACAGTTGTGCGAGTGGAACACGATGGCGAACCCCAAAAATCACAAACTGTCTCCGTAACCTACACCGACAACATAAGCGGCAAAGTCTACCGAGTACGGGCCCGCAGCGTCGTCATGGCGGGTGGCGGTTGGATCACCAAGCACGTTGTCCGCGACCTCAGTCCGGAGCGCCTCCGTGCCTACAATGAGATGATCTATGCGCCCTATCTGCTGATGAACGTAGCGGTGCGGAACTGGCGCTTTCTCTCCAAACTTGGCCTCACTGGTGGAAATTGGTTCGAAGGTTTCGGCAGCTGTGTCGAGGTTCGGAAATGCGCCACCTTCGGCAGTGACTCGAAAACCATCGATCCCGACTCACCTACTGTTCTCACTTTTCTGATTGACTTGGCTAAACCTGGACTACCTGCACAAACACAGGCCCACAACGGACGTATGGAGCTGTTGAACACACCCTATGCCGCCTACGAAACGCGCGTGCGGGAACAGCTGACGGAGCTGTTCGGGCCGTATGGCTTCGATGCCAAACGTGATATCGCGGGTGTGATTTTAAACCGCTTCGGGCACGCTTTTATCACGCCGCAACCAGGTTTCTTCTTCGGAAAAGAAGGCAAGCCCGCAGCCCGCGATGCTCTGCGCAATGGGCCATTTGGTCGCATCGTTTTTTCGCACTCCGATCTGGCCGGAGCTATGGACCATCGCAACGCCTTCATGGAATCCGATCGTGCCGTTAATCAATTGCTGGATCGTGTTCTTGTTTAAGCGCAACGCATACGTAGTTGAAAACCCAGTCAGTTTTCACGCAGGATTTCATATCAGAATCTTTGGAAAGTAGGTCTTCAAACAATGGATCTTCTCAGTCATATCCGTGCTAGCGCCAGGAGACACAAAGGCATCGCTACCAAGCATTGCTTCGGTCTTCTTGCGCTAAGCATTTTGCTGCTCGGAAGCAAGCAAGCGAATGCTCAAGTTGACGCCGGCTCCATCTTGGGAACGGTCCGCGATAGCAGCGGCGGCATCGTCACGGGCGCTAAGGTGACTCTCAAGAGCGACGACACCGGCATCACCCAGGAGCGAACCAGCAGCGGCTCCGGCGAGTACACCTTCGATCCCATCAAGATCGGCCATTACACAGTCAGCGCCGAAAGCGCCGGCTTCCAGAAAGTCGAGCAATCTCGCATCACCGTCACCGTTCAGCAGCACGTGCTGGTCGACCTTACCCTTACGCCGGGACAAACCAGCCAAACGGTCATCGTCACCACCGAAGTGCCGCAACTGCAAACCCAGGACGCTTCCGTAGGCCAGGTCATCCAGGCGAAAACCATCAATGATCTGCCGCTCAACGGTCGCAATTTCACCTTCCTGGCACAGCTTTCTGCCGGTGTCACTCAGAATCAGAACGACGGTCGCGGTATGGGCGCCAGCGGATCGTTTGCCGCCAATGGCCTCCGCCCCACCCAGAACAACTACCTTCTGGATGGCATCGACAACAATTCGAACCTGGTCGATTTCCTGAATGGCACGTCCTACGCCGCGCTTCCGCCCGTCGACGCCATCGAAGAGTTTCGGGTACAAACCAGCGACTACAGTGCCGAACTGGGCCGTGGTGCCGGAGCCGTTCTCAACGCCACCGTCAAATCCGGTACCAACGAGTTCCACGGCAATGCCTGGGAGTTCTTGCGCAATGAAAAATTGGACGCGTCCAACTTCTTCGAAAACTCCGGCGGTCTCACCAAAGGCCCCTATCGACAGAATCAGTTCGGCGCAACCTTTGGCGGACCCATCAAGCGCAACAAAACCTTTTTCTTCATGGACTATCAAGGCACGCGTATCCGCCAAGCCGTGACCTCCACGTACACCGTCCCAACGAATCTGGAACGCAGCAGCGGCTACACCAATCTGTCCGAGTTACTGACTCAAGGATCTACCACCGATGTGGTTGGCACACCCTACGCACTTGGACAGGTATTTGATCCTTCGACCACGCGCGCTGCTGGTGACGGCTTCATTCGCACGCCCTTTGCAGGTAACATCTTACCGGCAAATCGCCTTGACCAGAACGCCATCAATCTCCTGAACTTGTATCCCGCTCCGAACCAAAGCGGCCTTTTCAACAACTACGTCACCGATCCAAAGCTGAGTAACGACACCGATCAATTCGATGTGCGAGGCGATCAAACCTTCAGCGACAAGGACTCCGTGTTCTCTCGCATTACTTATGCCCGTAACCCCCAAATTCAGGCAGGCCCATTCTCAGGGGTTGCAGACGGTGGCGGCTACAATCAGGACACTCGTTCCTGGAATGGTGTGTTGAGCTACACCCATACCTTCTCGCCCAGCCTCATCAATGAAGCTCGCGTTGGTGTGAACCGTGTCACTGCGTTCCGTGAGCAGATCAACGGGAACACTCTGGGAATTCCGGAGCAGTTCGGCATCAATGGCATCCTGCAGGCCGCCGGCAATGGCGGATTGCCTACCATCAACCTCACTGGCTTGTCACCCTTAGGTGGATCTGGCTACTTGCCTTCCAATGAGACCAGCAACGTAGGGCAGTTCAGTGAAGTCTTGACCAAGAACACTGGTGCGCATAATCTCAAGGCTGGCTATACCTACCAGCGCCTCCGATTTGGGGTTTTGCAGCCGGCAGCTTCCCGCGGCAACTTCTACTTCCAAGGTCGCTACACCGACATCCCGACACAAACAAACGGGAACACTGGTCTGGCTCAACTACTGCTGACTCCGACCGCATCTTCTGTTGTCGGCGGCACCGACTTCCTGGGCGGCGCTGATTATGTCACCGCATCGAACTACGCCAATACCGATTCGCAACGTAACTACAACGCTGCCTTCTTTCAAGATGATTGGAAGATCACTTCAAAGTTGACTTTGAACCTCGGAGTGCGTTGGGAGCGCTTTGGACCCTTGGTGGAGCGCTACGGTGCCCAGTCGAATTTTCAACCCGCGGCAGGTGGCGGAGCCACTTATCTGCTGACCCAGAGCCGTTGCAACACTCCGTTGAACCCCGCCCTCGTAGCTGGCGCAGCCAATGACAACGTTACTTTCGCTTGCTCTTTGCAGCCAGGCTTGCAAACTGTTCAAGACTTGAACTTTGCTCCTCGTGTTGGCTTTGCCTATCTGCTTGGCCAGAAACTTGTGCTACGTGGCGGTTACGGTATCTTCTACGGAGGATTCGAGAACTCGTCGCAATATAACTGGGGCAGTTTTCCGTTCCAATACAACGTGGATTATTCCAACAATGTCCCCAATGTGCCCATTCGCTACAACGATGGTTCTTACGCCACGCTTGAGAATGGCTTAACAAGCGTGAACTTAAGCCCCACACAGATTACGCTGCCTATTTCATTCCAGGGTGAAGACTTCCATATCCCCACCCCCTACACCCAAAGCTACAACTTCACCATTCAGTACCAGCTTGGTCCGAACGAGTCCCTGCAGGTTGGCTTCATCGGCAACACAGTACGGCACCTTCCCGTATACATAAATGCCAACGCTCCGCAGCTCATCCTTCCTCCTTCTGTCGATAGTCTGGCGAACTCACCCTTTCCCAGCTTCTCCAACTTTGACAACTACACTCGCTTTGAAGGCAACAGCTTCTACAATGGCCTGCAAGCGACCTACGAGCATCGCCTCAGTTACGGCTTGACCGCACTTGCCAATTACACCTATTCAAAGTGCCGCACGGACGCGACTGACTTACTGAATGAAAACAATCTGTCGTATGGTTATCGTGCGCCCACCTTGCCAGGCTTCGGAGTACAAGGTGACTATGGCCTTTGTAACTACGACACGAAGCACGTTTTCCATCTCAGTGGTACTTATGACCTTCCCGTCGGTCACAAACGCCAGTTCTTGAACAACAGCCCTGGCATCGTCGACGCCGTACTCGGGGGATGGAGCACAAACTTCATCCTTACCTTACAAACAGGCCAGCCCGGAACGATTACATGTCCCACGTCAACTGCAGCAGGGCTCGCCTGCTATGCATTTCTGGTACCTGGACAAGACGTTTACGCTCAGAACCGCGGCCCAAATGGATGGTTGAATCCAGCTGCCTTTTCTACTCCTGCCGCCGCCACAGCGATCGGTCAAACCGACTACTCGCCTCTGGGTGGTGCGCCCACACAGTACTACGGCCCTGGCTTCCACCGCCTGGACTTCTCCATCTTCAAATCTTTCTTGATTACGGAGCGCACGAGGCTCGAATTCCGGTCCGAGTTCTTCAACTTCACGAATACTCCGAATTTTGCTAACCCTGCTTTCACGGATTACAGCAATCAGCAAAACTTTGGTGTCATTAACGCCACCCGAAATCGCCAAAACGATCAACGCGAAATCCAGTTCGCTCTGAAACTCTACTTTTAGCGATGCGGCTGCATGCAATTGAACTGACCAGGATGGTCGTCCGGTATCACAGCTTTTACCGAAAAATCTGAGAATCCGGGAAGGGAAGCGTAGAACGCTGCCGATAAGTGAAGCAGGATGGTCCCTTTCGGGAAACAACTGGCCACTGGCCATCGCAAGCGCTTGCTTCTGAATGCTGCCAGCTTGTACGCCGTCCAGGGCTGCACCTACCTGCTTCCCTTGTTGACGTTTCCCTACGTAGCCCGTGTGCTCGGGCCGACTCACTGGGGCTCGATGGCATTCGCGATGTCCATCGGAACGCTGATCGTGATCGCAGTTGAATATGGCTTCAACTTCTCCGCAACGCGGGAAACGGCTCGCATCGCCGGGAACAAGAAGGCCCTACGAGAACTCGTTGCCGGAGTCCTCGGCGCCAAGCTACTCATTTCGCTGTTCGCGCTTACGGTCGTGTTCCTGGCCAGACATGCTCTGGCACGGGTAGCCCCTTCGCCGCTACTCTTGTGGTCCAGCGCCTTCTGGGGTGTCGGGCAAGGCATCAATATGCTTTGGTATTTCCAAGGTCTGCAACGCATGACCTGGTCTGGCGCACTCGATGTCACGGGCAAACTTGTCGCCACCGTCGCCACCTTCCTTCTTGTTCATACCCCGGACGACGCCTGGAAGGTCGCGTTTGCACAAGCGGTCGGCTGTTCGGTTTCCCACGCCATCACTGTTGGGATCGCGTTCTTTGAAGTAGGATTCTGCTGGCCCAAACCCTCTCTGGTTCGCAACGCGCTGCAGGTGGGTTGGTCGATGTTTGTTTTTCGCCTGTCCGACGCGCTGCTGGGCTCCATGGATGGCATCATCCTCGGTTATTTCGGCTCGCCCTTGAGCCTTGGACTCTACCTTGCCGGCGACAAGATCCGCCAAGTGAGCGTTCAAACGTTTTGGCCGATTACCCAAACGCTCTTTCCCCATCAAAGCAGAGTCATGCAAAAAGATTCGGTACGGGGCACGCGAATGGTTCGCAAAAGCCTCGTTTTCATCGGAGGCGCGAGCATTCTGCTCGGAATCCTCGTCTTTGCAGGAGCACCCATCATCCTCCGTTACGTTGTCGGCTCCACGTTTGTCGCCGCCACTCCGTCCCTGCGAATCCTGGCTCTCGCCATTCCTCTTCAAGTCATCGTCGGCATTGTGGCTTTCCAGTGGTTGGTGCCGCTAGGGCGGGACCGGCAATTTAACCGGATCGTGCTTTGTGCCGGCTTGCTGAACGTCGGTTTGGGAATCGTACTATCCCGTGCCTTCGGAGCACCCGGCATGTCGGCTGCCTTTGCCACAACGCAGGCTTTAGAACTCCTTGCTCTGGGATTCATTCTTCCCTCACAGAAGAAGAGTCCTCCAGCGTTTGCCGCTGGCCATCCGAACGACGACATTGGCAACGTTTTGCCAAAAGCTGCCTAGCACTGAACGGACCGTGCTCAACAATCCACGTTCTTCAGGATTTTGAACTACTCAACTACAACGCGAGTGCCTTTGCTATCGCGCCGCGACAACCGGTCTATGCGGTAATCGATCAACTCCCGCATTCCCTTCAGGAACTCAACTCTAGACTCGCGAAAATGCCTGCTTGCACTCTCCGGAGGAGCCAGCAAGCTAGCTGCCTGGTTGACAGCTTTGCAAACCGTCGCATAAAAATCTGCTGGTGTCGTCCGCTCGGCTTGCGGACGTTCGCCCGTGTTCGTGTCTTCCGTCATGCGTTTGTCGTGGACCTCAACATCTCTACTATCAGGGTACGATCTCGCAGGCTGGCTCGGCCCGGCATCAATCCCGTCATGGTTGTCGGCAGCCCGATATGTCGCCGAATCGTTCCAATCTCAACCACCAGCTCATCATGCTTCTTGTAAACGCCAACCTCGCCTTTTGCGGCAAACGGTAGCTGGACCTCCACTGCATAGCTCCCGTCTTTGTTTACGAACGAGAACGGTGGACTGGTTCTGGTGACTGCGAGCGGGTCGTCATTTTCCTGCCCATATAAACGCTGCCCTAAAAGCCGCAAACGCTCATACCCCACCACTTCTTCGGCAAACAGTGGTACTCGTCGAACCGGAATCGGATCGAAATATTGATCGATCTCCGTCAGCGTTTTCTGCTGATTGCGTCGCCAAGCAGTAAAGAATTCGTCCTGCAGGTTCTCAGGCAGGAGGCGATTCACCACAATGCCATCTACGGTCAAGCCATACAGCGTGAAATACACAAAGGCCCGTTGCGTTTCACGCAAAACCATCTTCTCCGCATTCGTCACCAAGCGCACGCTGGTCAACTGTGGGTCCTCCAGCGCCGTATCGATACCCGCAATCTTCCGGAAAAGCTCTTCGATATTGCGAAAGTACTTGTCCGGTGGCAACTCCACGGGCGCAACTCGGTTCGCCAACGGGCGTACCGCCTTCAATATGCTGCGTTGAAACCCGAATATATGCTTCATGTACCAATCGAGCGTCGTCGGCAAACTCACAAATCGCAAGGATTCAGCCGTAGGCGCACAATCGAGCAAAATGGCGTCGAACTCGTTCCCGCTCCGGTACTGATTGACATACATCATGGCGCTCAACTCTTCCATACCCGGAAAGATCGCCATCTCGTCTGCTTCCACGCCGCCCATCCCCGTTGTCCGCAGCACGGATGTAATATAGGTCGCGATATCGTTCCAGTGCCGTTTCACCTCGTGGTTGATGTTCACCTCCTGGATGAACAGCCTGTCAGTGATGGGCAGCGGTTCTGAAGTTCGCGCGTGAAACAAATCACCGCCCAGGTCGAAGGAATCCGCCAGACTATGCGCCGGATCTACGCTCATGGCCAGCACGCGCTTGCCTTTTTCCGCTAGGTGCACGGCCGTTGCTGCTGCCACGCTAGTCTTCCCGACTCCGCCTTTACCGCTGAAAAGAAGAATCCTCACGCTCTCTTAGATGCTCCCGGCTTGCGTAAATCGCATTCTTGCCTGCAGCTACGCAGAAAGATGACAAACCGCCTGCATCCGATAATGAAAGAACAAATGGTTCAAACACACGGGTACGCAGTCAAATCTGCGACTGACAAACCGGCTCCTTTTGCTTATGAGCATCGTGAGCCGGGACCGAATGACATTCTCATCGCCATCCGTTTCTGCGGAATCTGCCACTCGGACATCCACCAGGCTCGAAACGAGTGGAATAATGCCCTCTACCCCATGGTTCCGGGCCACGAGATCGTCGGCGAAGTGACCGCCGTAGGCTCCAAAGTCACTAAATTTAAGAAGGGCGACAAGGCCGCTGTCGGTTGCATGGTCGATTCCTGTCGAGAGTGCGATTCCTGCAAGGCCGGCGAAGAGCAATATTGTGACCGCAACGCAACCATCTTCACCTACAACAGCAAACGCAAGGATGGCAGCCTCACATTCGGTGGCTATGCCGATTACATTGTTGTGGATCAAGCCTTCGCTTTGCATATTCCGGATAACCTCGATCTGGCCGCTACCGCCCCGCTGCTGTGTGCAGGCATCACGACATACTCACCGCTTCGCCACTGGGGTGCTGGTCCCGGCAAGAAGATTGGTGTCATCGGTCTGGGCGGCCTGGGCCATATGGCATTGAAGTTTTCACACGCTTTTGGAGCGCACACCATTCAGTTCACAACTTCAGCCAACAAGATCGACGATGCCAAGCGCTTGGGCGCTGACGAAGTCATTCTCACCAAGGAACCGAATTGGGCAGCGAAACACGCCCGTTCCTTTGACTTCATTCTCGATTGCGTTTCCGCCGATCACGACATCAAAACCTACATGTCTTTGCTCAAGCGGGATGGAGCACTCTGTTTAGTAGGCATTCCTGAGAAGCCAATCTGCCTGGGTGCTTTCGATGTGGTAGTCGGCCGCAGAAGCCTCACCGGTTCGTCGATCGGCGGCATCCGTGAAACCCAGGAAATGCTGGATTTCTGCGGAAAGCACAACATCGTTTCCGACATCGAAATGGCGTCGTTCGACAAGGTGGAAGAAGCCTGGAACCGTGTCACGAAAGGCGATGTCAAATATCGCTTCGTGCTTGACATCAAGACAATGAACGCCGCCTAGTTAGCTAGTGGCGGCTTCGTCCAGCCGCCGAATTGCTCTTCCAGTTGTTGCGCCACCCGAAGCGTTGTCATGTCATGCCAGGGCTTGCTGATGATCTGCACATTGATCGGCAAGCCTTGTTCGTCTTGGGCACAGCGCACCGTGGCCGCCGGAAAGCCTGCCACGTTCCAAGCCATCGTGTATGAAAAACCTTCAAAATTAGTGTCCTTCTGCGAATGACCGTGCGGCAACGCGGTTTGCGTGTACACAGGCGATAAAACCGCGTCATATCGTGCAAAAAACCCCAGCATGTCTTCTCGATACCGATCCCATCGCGCCCAGCGTTCGGCAAATTTCGGAACACTGCAACGGAACGGCCGCATACGTTGAAGGAAATTGCTGAGATACGGATGGGGAACCACGCCCGGTCGAAGCTTCCCGAGATACTCGTCAATCGCTTCGCACCCGTCGGCGCCCACCAGCGCTAACTCCAGTTCGTAAGCTTGATCGAGTCCAGGTGGCTGGCAAGGCTCTACCGTCCACCCCATGGCGGCACAGGCTTGCGCGGACTCTTCAATCGCCGCAGCAACCTCCTGGTTCACCGCCGCAAAGCCGTTATATGTGAAGAACCCGATCCGAAGGGGATCCTTGCTCCCCACTTCGTCAAGCGCTACCGGCGGACAAGCAGCATCAATGCCGTCCGGCCCGGCAAGCAGCGGCATCAGATACAACAAGTCCTCACAGCTTCGTGCCATGGGTCCGATCTGCCACAAGCGCTCCACCCACGAGCCGGCCGGAGGAACATGCCCGGTTCGTGGCAAGCGTCCACTCGTCGGCTTGATACCGGCAATCCCACAAAACGCTGCTGGTAACCGAACACTCCCAAAGGCGTCACTTCCCAAACCAAAGGCAGACCCACGAGCAGCAATGAGTGCGGCTTCTCCTCCACTACTCCCACCACAGCTTCGAGCGAGATCGTAAGGATTATTCGTACGTCCAAACGACAGATTGTCCGTTTCAAAGGCAAACAACAACTCCGGTAAGTTGGTTCGCGCAAGTGGGATCGCACCGGCCTGTCGTAATCGTCTGACCAGGGTTGCATCGGCAGCTTCCGCCTTCCCGGCAGGCCGTTCCGCGATACCCGCTGTACAGGGTTCGCCGCGAATGGCAATGCTGTCCTTCACCGAAAACGGCACACCAGCCAGCGGACCGCAATCTTCACCTCGTGCGAGTCGCTCATCAACACTTCTTGCTCCTTGCAGCGCTCGCTCGGCTAGAGCATGCACAACAGCATTCAATGACGGTTGCACTCGCTCCAGCTGCGCCTGGTACGCCTGCATCACTTCGGCTGCCGACACCTTCCTGGAGCGAATGACCGACACCAGTTCCTCCACCTTTAGTTCGAGAATCAAATCCATCCGGCCATTACCCGCTGTCATACCAAAACTCGTTACCATGGAAACATTCGCAGCATTTCTATGACCCGCCTTCGGATCGCTGTTGCCTCTGCCGCGGCCCTATGCGCCTTTGCGCTCGGCAGAACCAGTCCCACCGCACCTTCGAGTGACAAGCTGTGGGAATACCGGAATCTTGGGAAGGCCTTCTACGAAAACCCGGACACTCATGTTCAGGCCGTTGAAGCGCTGCACAATGCTCTGTTGCTGGCTCCGGACTCGACCCGCGAACACATCAACTATGGCCTGGCATTGCTGCGCGCCGGCAAGAACTCCGAAGCCGTCGCCGAACTGACGACAGCTCAGAAGCAGGACCCCACCCTGCCACACACCTGGTTCAACCTCGGCATCTACTACAAGCACAACGCCGATTATCCTCACGCAATCGAGCAGCTGCAAGGCATGCTCAAGTTGACGCCCGACGAACCTACTCCTCACTACAACCTCGGCTCTGTTCTCCGCTCAAAGGGTGACACGGACGGCGCTCTTCCCGAATTTCTGAAAGCCGAAGAACTCAATCCATATCTCGCGGGTCCGCACTTCCAGCTCTTCACCATCTACCAACGCAAAGGCGACCACGACAATGCAACTCGTGAGCGCGCCCTCTTTGAAGAAGCAAAGAAGCGCAACGAAGGTCTTGCCGTTCCTGAAGACATGGAATGGTGCTTCTTCGCTGAACTCTACGATCCCGCCGACGTTCGGCCCTCCGCAGCTACAGCCCGGAGATACGCGGACCACTTGGTTAGCAAAGGTTGGGATCCTGCTGGCACGAACATGCGTGCAATCGACACGGACGGCAAAGGTCATGCTGATCTGCTGGTCTGGTCGCCGCAACAGGTTGCTCTTTACAAGCACGGCTCCCAGGATGCAAATGACGCTGCCCTTGCGACGCTCAAAGGCGTTGGAAGCCTGGCAGTCGGCGACTACGATAACGACGGATTGCCTGACCTTTGTGTGCTGACGGCCACGGGGGCCTCCTTGCTGCACAACGACGGCGGTAAGTTCTCACATGCCAAGGATCTGCCGAATACCGGAGGAGCAACCGTTGCCTTCTGGCACGACTTCGATCACGACAATGACATGGACCTGTTCCTCTTTGGTCCGCAATCCTATCTGTTGCGGAACAATGGCGACGGCTCCTGGCAAGACCGTAGCGCTGATTTCCCATTTGTCAAAGCGCGCGCTACCGATGCCGTGCACTTTGCTGTTCGCAGCGATGCCGCCGCCCGAGACTTAGTTGTTGCCTACGCCGACCATGCCGCCGTTCTTTATCGTGACCAACTAAATCAGCACTTCGCCCCGGCAGATATCTCGGGTCTCGGCCCCGGTGCCTCTGCGCTGAGCACTCAAGATTTCAATCACGATGGCGAACTCGATCTGGTCGCCTATCTCCCGCATCTGTGTTTACTCGAAAATCATGCTGGAATCCTCACCCCATCGAAAACAAGTGCGAAAGAACTGTCTGCTCCCGCTCCTGTAACGGCCGACTTCACGGGGGAACGCCATGACGAGTACGCTTCCGTCAACACTGCTGGCGAACTCCATCTCTTCACCGCCGAATCAGGGGATGGCGGCTGGTCCACCGCTCATATCGTTGGTATCAAGAACCTGAAGCTTGCACCCGGCGCCACGGTTGAAATGAAAGCCGGGCCGTACTACGAAAAGCGTGTTTACGAGGGCGTCCCCCTGGCCTTTGCTTCTGACGGTCACGCCGATGCTGACACAGTCCGCATCACTTGGCCCAACGGCCTCATTCAAAACGAGGTTCATCAGAAAACCGGCGCAGCCTGGAACATCGAAGAAGCCCAACGCCTTTCGGGCTCTTGCCCCATGATCTTCACTTGGAACGGTCATGGCTTCGAATTTATTACCGACGTCCTCGGTGTCGCCCCCCTAGGTGCTTCTTCGGGTGATGGCCATTATTTCCCGGTTGATCATGACGAGTACATTCAGATTCCGGGCTCGGCACTTCAAGCCGCGAACGGCCATTATCGGATTCACATCACGGAAGAGTTGCACGAAGTCTCCTATCTCGACAAAGTTCAGCTAATCGCAGTCGATCATCCGCAAAACGAACGCATCTACACGAACGACAAGTTTAAGTCGCCACCGTATCCATCGTTTCGCTTGTTCGGCGGCAGCAAACAGGTTCATCCGCTGCACGCTACCGAAGGCAGTGGTGCGGATGCGACAGGGCAAGTAGCGGAAGTGGACCGCGTTTACCCAACCGCCTTCGCCCACAATCATGACGGCGTTGCAGCCATGCACACGCTCGATCTCGATTTCGGTTCTGCGGCCGCCGCGAACAAGGCGGCCTTGGTGCTGAATGGTTGGGTCGATTGGGCAGACGGCAGCACCTTCCTTGGCGCTTCACAAAGTGGCACCGGCCTTGTCTTCCCTTATCTCCAGGTGAAAAATCAACACGGCGAATGGCAAACCGTCGTGAACGACATGGGTATTCCTTCAGGTAAACCCAAAACGATGGTCGTGGATCTCACCGGTAAATTTCTTTCCGCCTCACGGGAAGTGCGCATCGTGACCAACCTTTGCGTCTACTGGGACCAGATCGCCCTGCTTGAAAACTCGACAGCGCCGAATGTTCGCCTGACAAGCCTGAACGCCGGAGCCGCGCAACTCGGGTACCGAGGTTTCTCTCAGGTCGTAGTCGATCAAAACCGCCAACAGCCGGAACAGTTTCGCTATGAGCAGGTACAGGCCACCTCGAATTGGAATCCTACCTCCGGTTTCTACACTCGCTACGGCGATGTCACACCGCTTGTCACAACGCTTGACGATCGCCTGACAATTATGGGCGCTGGCGACGAACTCCAACTCGACTACGATGGAACTCACTTGCCGGCACTGAAGCCCGGCTGGTCTCGAGATTTCCTTCTGCTGGTCGACGGTTGGGCCAAAGACTCGGATGCCAACACCGCCTTTAGTCAAACCGTCGGGCCGTTACCGTTTCATGCTATGAGCGCTTATCCCTATCGGGCAAACGAACATTTTCCGAATGATGCTGTTCACCAGCAATATCTGCGCGACTATCAGACTCGACCGGCGCTGGAGCTCATTCGTCCCTTGTACGCCAGGGCTGCTAAGCCAAACCGCTAAGGCTCGCGTACAATCCAAAGAAACGTGAATCGTACTTCTTTGCTGTCCTTGAGCGTGGTCGCCTTGGCGGTCGTCCCGCTAGGAGCGCAAACCAACAACATCACCGCCGCGCAGGTAATCGATCAAATCAAGAAAAACGTAGCTGTCCCCTGGAAGAATCCAACGGTTGACACCATCAAGGCCGGCGCTGGCGACACACCCGTCACTGGTATTGCCACCACCATGATGGCGACTTTCGATGTGTTGGAGCGTGCCGCTGCCGCAGGCGATAACCTCGTCATCACCCACGAGCCCACCTTCTACAATCACCTCGATCAAACCGACAAGTTTTCAAACGCTCACGATGAAGTCTGGGCCGCAAAGGAAGCCTTTATTCGCGATCACCACATGGTCGTTTTTCGCTTCCATGACCATTGGCATGCCCGCCACCCCGACGGCATCTTGACCGGCATGGTCAAAGCCCTTGGCTGGGAGCACTACGTCAAGACAGACTCACCGCATCTCTTCACGCTGCCCGAAACATCGGTGAACGATGTGGCATCGGATGCCAAAAAGAAGCTAGGGATCAACGTCGTTCGAATCGTCGGCAAGCCTGAGCTGAAAGTGACGCAAGTGGCACTTCTGCCGGGCGCAGGCGGTCCCGATAGTCAGATCAAAGCCTTGCAGCGCAACGATGTCCAGCTGCTTGTCATCGGCGAAGTGCCGGAATGGGAAACGATCGAGTACGTGGCCGACGCTGCCGCCCAGGGCCGCTCCAAAGCGATGATCCTGCTCGGTCACATTCCCTCCGAACAAGCTGGAATGGACGAGTGTGCCACTTGGCTGAAAGGCTTCATCGCGAACGTGCCGGTGCAGTTCATACCGGCTCGTGAGCCGTTTACCGAGCCCAAGTAACCGCCAAATACTTTGAATCGCGCCCTGGGTGGATTGCTCGCTACACTGAAATGACTTTCCGTGCCACGCTCTATTAGAAAAGCTCTTTCGGCGGCCGCTTTGCTAGTGCCGCTGTTGTCGCAGTCAGGCGCGCTGTTTGCAGCAGCAAACACAAGCTTTGCTTTGCACGACGGTGACACCGTGGTCTTCTACGGTGATAGCATCACGGACCAGCGTCTCTACACGATGCTGACGGAATTGTATGTGGTCACCCGCTACCCCAAACTGAATATCAAGTTTGTTCACTCTGGTTGGGGCGGCGATCGCGTTTCAGGTGGAGGTGGCGGGCCTATCGACTTGCGCTTGCAGCGTGACGTCTTTCCTTATCATCCAACGGTGTTGACGATCATGCTCGGCATGAATGATGGTCATTACATCGAACACAAGCCTGCGGACGACCAGACGTTCTACACCGGCTTCCAGCACATCGTAGATAGCGTCCGCCAGACTGTGCCCGGCATCCGCATCACCGCGATCGAGCCTTCGCCCTTCGATGACGTGACCCGGCCCTTCACGCTGCAACCAGATGGCTACAACGCCGTGCTGCTGAAGTATTCCGATTGGATCGAACACTATGCCAATGAGGGCAGCAACCGTCTGACTGTTGCTTCTTTCAACAGGCCGGTCGTCGACATGCTGAAAAGGGCAAATGCCACCGACCCCGCAGTCGCCCAGAAAATCCTGCCGGATCGTGTTCATCCCAGCTTGTCGGGCCACTTGATCATGGCTGAGCAACTCGTGAAAGCCTGGGGTGGGCGGCCGCTCGTTTCCTCCGTGCAAATCGACGGGCAGAACGGCAAAGTGACCGGACAAACCGACACGGCGGTTACAAACCTGAAAAAGGATGCCGGATGGAGTTGGACCGCGCTCGATGATGCTCTACCTTTGCCTTGGGCCGACATGCTGAAAGCGGATCGCGAAGGAACACTGGCTCTTGCCATCAAAAGCTCTGACGTGACCGCGGCATTAAACCAGCAGATCGTGCAAGTCTCCGGCCTCTCGCCTGGCCGCTATGCGCTTTCGATCGATGGCACTCCAGTAGGCGCCTGGTCTGACAGTGAATGGGCGCAGGGTGTTAATTTGGCCGCTGTTGGGACACCCATGTCGAAGCAGGCTGCCGAGGTTCGTGATCTTACGACGCGTCATCTCGACATTCACCAGTTCCGCTGGCGCACCTTGCAGGTCCCGCTAGGTAACTCGGGCATCGATCACCTGACTGACACGATGACAAGCCTCGACGATATCGAAGCTGCTGTGGTGAAGCAGCAGCGCATGGCTGCACAGCCACGTGCGCACGAGTTCCATCTCAGTCCCGCTCCATGAAGTTTCTGCTGAAGCCTGCTGCGCGCTCTTATGGGCGTTGGATGGATCGTTGGGAAAATGAACTCTGTTTTCGAGCCACCGACCGCATCGTCCGGCCCTTCGATTACGGCCTGGAATGGACACAAAATTGGCCTGGAGTTGAAAATCTCGCCGCGGCAGAGGACGCTGATCCCGTCGCCTATATCGAGCAATGCAACGATCTTGCTATCGCCAACAGCCACGATTTCTTCGGTTATCGAAAACCGACCCACTTCGACCTCGCTGACGATAACTGGCTTACCTTCCGCTCGCCCGTCGCCTCACCAGTTGCCGAAAACAATCAGGTGAAGGCGCTCTGGTTCCCAGCCAAAGGCCAGAACCGCAAAGCAGTTGTCGTGCTGCCCCACTGGAATTCGAAATTGCCGCAGCATAATGCCTTGTGTGCGGGTCTGCAGAAGCTCGGCATCTCGGCCCTGCGTCTCAGTCTTCCCTATCACGACGGGCGTATGCCTGATGGTCTGACACGTGCCGACTACGCGGTGTCTTCGAACATCTGCCGCACCATTGATGCCACACGGCAAGCTGTCATCGACACTCGCGCCTGCTTTGATTGGCTTGAAGAACAAGGCTTCACCGATCTAGGAATCGTCGGAACCAGTCTCGGCTCTTGTTACGCGTTCCTTGCAGCCGCTCACGATGCACGCATCCGCGTCAATGTCTTCAACCATTGCTCCACGTTCTTCGCGGATCCGGTATGGGAAGGTCTTTCCACTCGCCACATTCGAACAAGTCTGGAACCTGCGATCGATCGCGACACCCTGCGCAAGCTTTGGCTCTGCATTAGCCCACCCGCATACTGGGATCTCTTCACGGCTCGCAAGAATCGCTCCAAGTTCATCTACACGCGCTTCGACACTACGTTCCCTTTGGAACTCTCCCGGGACGTCATTCGCGGTGCAGAAAAGCACCAATGGGACTACTCCGTGCGTGTGCTCCCCTGTGGTCATTACACAATGGGTGAATTCCCGTTTAAGTACCTGGCCGGATACGAAATCTGCTCCTTCCTGAAACGCGAACTATGATGGTCCCTGCTCAAACGAGCAAGGACATCGGTCGTTTATCCTGAGGGGAGGTCAAAACGCAGCTTGCTGTCCGTTGTTCCCGTTGTCGGAGAAACCTTGCTGTGGTCTCCGCCTTACGGACCCGGCCACTCGATGGCGTCAAATCGGGAATGGGCTCATGGATAAGAATTCGCTTCGTGTTCTAAGAGTTCTGGTTGCTTTGGGAGGCTGCCTCGCCAGCGTTGCTTTCGGCCAACAAACAACAAACGGTTCCGGCTCGGCCTCATCGACGGGCAGCACTAGCAGCAGTGGTGCCGGTGCGGGACAAAGCAGTGCCGGTGCAGGAATGCAGATGACCCCAGTGCCGCAGATGGGCGATCAATCCTTTCGCGGCAGCGTCCCGCAGGGAACCGCGAGTGATACACCGATACCACTCACTTTGCTTGATGCAGTCAATCGTGGTCTGCACGCCAACCTGGGCCTCCTCACCAGCCAGGAATCAAGCACCGAATCACGTGCGCAACGCCTGCGAGCCTTAAGCAGCCTGCTGCCTACCGTTTCAGGCAACATCGGTCAGATCGTTCAACAGATCAACCTGCAAGCGCTTGGGTTCCTCGTCTCCGTTCCAGGGTTCACCATTCCCACTATCATCGGTCCGTACTCTTACCAATCGGCCATGGCAAACGCCTCGCTGCCTATCTTCAACTACTCGAGCATCAGCAACTTTCGCGCTTCCAAAGCAGAGCAGAAAGCCGCGGCTTTCAGCGTGAAGAATGCCCGTGACCTTGTCGTTCTCGGTGTCGGCAACAGCTACCTGCAGATCATTGCCGACACAGCCCGTATCACGGCCACACAAGCCGAGATCGAAGCCGACACCGCCGTTTACAACAATGCAGCGCGCAGACATGACGCCGGTACCGCCATCGGAATCGATGTGCTGCGTTCCCAAGTGGAGCTAAAGCAGCGTCAGCAGACTCTGGTCGCCCAAACCAATCAATTCGCGAAAGACAAGCTCACGCTGGGTCGCATCATCGGTCTGCCGCTTGGCCAAGACTTCACCACCTCCGATCCTGCACCCGACATCCCCATCGAAGCGATCGGCGTCAAGGAAGCACTCGCGAAAGCCTATGACAATCGTCCCGATTATCAGGCCGCCAAAGCCCGTCTTTCCGCAGCCATCTTCACGCTGCATGCATCCCGTGCCGAACGCTATCCCACTCTGCAGGCCGATGGCTTCTATGGGGACGAAGGATTGCATTTCTTCTCCAACTCGCATGGCGTCTTCCAAATGGACGCTTCCATCAAGTTCAATATCTTCGATGCTGGCCGCATTCGCGCCGACGTCGACCAAAGCAATGCCGAACTTCGCAACCGCCGCAATGAACTCGAAAATTTGCGCGGGGAAATCGACAACGACGTGCGTGCTGCTCTCCTCGATCTGAAATCGTCGGGCGACCAGGTCGATGTCGCCAAAAGCAACGTGGGTTTGGCCAATGAAACGCAAAAGGAAGCTCGCGATCGCTTTCAGGCCGGCGTCACCAACACCGTGGAGGTGGTGCAAGCGCAGCAGGCGGTTGCCGATGCTAACGAGAACCTGATCTCGGCGCAATACCAATACAACGTAGCCAAGATCTCCCTGGCAAGGGCGCTTGGTTTGGCCGAGCAGGGTGTGAAAAACTACTTCAATAAGCAACCGTAAGTCCTTTCTGCCCGTTCATGCAAAGACGCCACTTCCTTCAATCTGCAGTAGCTGTTCCCGCTGCGGCCGCTCTTCCAAGCGCTAAACAATCAAAGGCCGCTACCACTTCCGGCACCGCCCCTGCGCCGACTTCCATCCCCGGAGAAGAACATCTGGGGCCGGTCACGTATCCACGCTCTTTTACCGGCGCTCATCTTTCCCAAATCGCCTTCCCCTTAGGTGGAATCGGGACAGGCTCCATCAGTCTCGGTGGCCGTGGCCAGTTCCGTGACTGGGAAATCTTCAATCGTCCCGACAAGGGCTTGTCCCCTGACTACGGCTTCGCTTCTATCTGGGTGCAAAGCGGAAACAGCAAGCCGTACGCCGCGGTGCTTGAATCGCGATTGTTGCCTGCCTTTTCTTCCGAAGGTGGACTAGGTCCTGGTGGCGTTCCCGGACTGAAGCGTCTTCAAAGCGCGACGTTCACCGGCGAATATCCCAAAGCACGCATCGACTTCCATGACAACGAACTGCCTGTAGCCGTTCAGTTGGAAGCGTTCAGTCCTCTCATCCCTCTTGATGTGGCGGCTTCCAGCTATCCGGCTTTCGTCCTTCGGTATCGCGTGCACAATCGGGGAACTGCCCAAGCCTCCGTATCGATCGCCTTCTCGCTGGAGAATCCTGTCGGCTTGAGCAAACTCGATCCCACTCGTGACGATGATGAGGACACTCGTCATACCGGCTTCCGCCAGGATGACAACCTGCAGGGCCTCTTCATGACCAATCCTGGCTTCAAAAAGGAAGATAATCGCAACGGCTCCTTTGCCTTGACTGTCCCCAAAGAAGCAGGGGGTCAATTCACTTATCTGGAAGGCTGGCCGGATGCCAAGTGGTGGGCCAGTCCCATGTTGTTCTGGGACGATTTTTCCTCCGACGGTACCCTTGGTCCGGCAACGCAGCGTCGCAAGCCTTTCGGTTCAATCTGCGTCAACAAGAAAATTGCCGCTGGCAGCTCAGAAACATTCACGTTCTTCCTGGGCTGGCACTTTCCCAATCGAACGCCCGGTTGGTGTGGCTGGGACTCGCCCAAAGGTCACGAAACGACCTTCATCGGCAATGCCTACTGCGTTCGCTTTCCGGATGCCTGGGCTGCCGTTGCTGAACTCTCCTCAAACCTGCCGCAGCTCGAAAAACGTACCGATCGCTTTTTACTTGGAATGCGCAACAGCACATTGCCGGCTGCTGTGCGCGACGGCGCGATGGCCAACCTCTCAACCCTTGTCTCGCAAACCTGCTTTCAAACTGCCGACGGTGAGTTCCATGGCTTCGAAGGCTGCAACGATCACCACGGCTGCTGTTTCGGCAATTGCACCCACGTCTGGAACTATGAATCGGTGACACAGCACCTGTTCCCGGCGCTGGCTCACTCACTTCGCAAAGCAGCTTTCGGCTATTCCGAAGATGAACAAGGTGGCATGCGTCACCGCCAGTTTCTGCCAGATGGCATCGAGCGCTACGGCTATGCCGCTGCCGATGGCCAAATGGGCCAAATCATAAAGCTCTACCTTGACTACAAGCTGTCCGGCGACCTCGAATGGCTGCGCTCCTTTTGGCCCCAGCTCAAACTGGCCCTCTCGTTTCCATCTGTGGCGGGCGGCTGGGATCCGGCGCGTAGCGGCGTCCTCACCGGTGTCCAACACAACACCTATGACGTCGAGTTCTACGGGCCCAACCCACTCTGCGGCATCTACTATCTGGGTGCGCTTCGTGCCGGCGAAGAAATCGCCCGTGTTCTGGGCCACACAAGCGAAGCCTCCGAATACCACGCGCTTTTCGTCAAAGGCAGCAACTGGATCGACGACAACCTGTTCAATGGCGAATACTATGTGCAGCAGGTCAAATCGATCCCACGTAGCGATGTTGCTCCAGCGACCGTGAGTCAGATGGGCAGTGACTCCGGCGATCATCCGGAGTTCCAGTTGGGCAACGGCTGTTTAGGCGATCAGCTCATCGGCCAGTACCTGGCGGACTTGGCAGGCCTTGGTCCACTACTCAAGCCGGAGAACCTCGCAAAAACACTCCGATCCATCCAGAAGTACAATGGCCGCTCTAATTTGATGGAGCACAATTCTGTGCAACGTGTCTACGTCCTCAACGATGAACCTGCTGTTCTCATCTGTGACTATGGCCGAGCCGAACGGCCCAAGATTCCGTTCCCTTACTATGCGGAAGCTTGGACGGGGATCGAATATCTGATTGGCGCTCAAATGATCACCTACGGCATGCACGAAGAAGGCTTGGCCGTGATTGACAACGTCCGGCGTCGTTTCGATGGTTTGCGCCGCAACCCTTGGGATGAGCCTGAATGTGGCCACCACTATGCCCGCGCCATGTCATCTTGGTCAGGTGTACTGGCGCTGACCGGTTTCGCCTACGACGCGGAACGGCAGCACATGGTCGCTAGGCCTCGCGGCGCGGCAACGGGAAACTTCCGCTGCCTTTGGTCCACCGGAACAGGCTGGGGAACTTTCAGCTACGAGAAGGCCCGCTTCAATCTGAACGTCGAAGAAGGCTTCCTGCCACTCCGCTCACTTGCTCTTCGCAACCTTTCGGCGAAAGCTTCTGTGCAACTTGGGAGCGAACGTCTCGCCACGACACTCTCGGAAGCAACCCTGGCCCTGAACGCGCCGCTCCGGCTCCAGGCCAACAATCAATTGGTCGTTCACCTATAAACCATGTCCAAACCAACGCTGATATTTGTAGGCGGCTTTCTCGGCGCCGGTAAGACCACGCTGATCCTCAAAGCCGCACAGCTCTTGCACTCCGAAGGTCAACGCGTCGCTGTCATACTCAACGATCAAAATACGGATGGAGCCGACACACCACTCGTACGTGCCTCGGGCGCAGATACTGCCGAGATTGGTGGAGGCTGCTTCTGCTGCCGCTTCGACGACCTGATCGAGAAAGCTGATGCTCTTCGGCGCTTGAACCCGCAGGTGATCTTTGCAGAACCGGTTGGTAGCTGCGCCGATATCTCCGCCACGGTTCTGCAACCCTTAAAGGCCCTGCATAGCGAAAGCTTTCACTTGGCACCCTTCACAGTGTTGCTGGATCCCGCTCGGTTCCAAAACCTGGACAGCATGGACGCCGACGTTCAATACCTGATAAAGAAGCAGCTCGAAGAAGCCGATCTTCTCTGCGCCAGCAAAGCCGATCAGGGGGGAACGCCACTCCCGCCCAACTACGACTTCGCCTTGAGCGGCAAAACAGGCGCCGGCGTTGGGGAATGGCTCCGCAGCGTGCTTCGCGGCGGGCGTGCTGTAGGCGAACGTTTGCTGGACATCGACTACGAACGCTATGCGCAAGCGGAAGCAGTGCTGGGTTGGCTCAACTGGCACGGCACCGTCCGCTTCGCCGAACCCACCCTGCCGTCCGTCGTCATTGGCCGCTTACTCGACGACATCAATGAGCAATTGACCCAAGAAGGAATGGCAATTGCCCATCTCAAGCTCACGGACGCATCGGCTGGTGAGGTCCTGAAAGCCTCGATCACCGGAAACGGGCAGGAACCCTCCGTGATCGGACAACTACTCGGCACTCCCGTAAACGAGCACGATCTGTACCTCAATCTTCGTGCTGCCGGTGATCCAGAAAAACTTCGGACCATCGTGGAAGCGGCTCTCCATCGCTTGCAGGCCCGACTCTCAGAACCGTTCCTCTTCGAAGCCTTCCGGCCTCAGCCGCCCGTGCCGCAGCATCGCTACGCCACCGTTGCCTAGCTACTTCTCCAGACAGAACGGCCCTGCAAACAAGGCATCGATGCCAGACGAGTAAAACGACCGTACCGCATCGCGCGGTGTACAAACCAGCGGATCTCCAAATAAATTAAAGGAAGTGTTGTACAGCACCGGCAGACCCGTTGCTTCACCGGCAGCCAGAAGCAGCGCGTGATACAGCGGATTTTGCGCCGCACTCACGGTATGCACTCGGATGGAATCGGCACCAAGCAAGGCGGCTGCGAATGTCTCCTTGTGCTGCGGCAGCACTGTGCCCGCGGTTGCCAAGAAACGAGCATTCGGACCGACGGCGAAGTATTGTGACGCCAGTTCCTCCGGAA